>JARYGA010004300.1:0-36303 GCA_030545235.1 Helianthus tuberosus | reverse complement strand
AGTTCTTTACCTTTTCTTGACAGGGAGTCATAGACTACAGCTATCTTTTGTCTTATATGACAATGAATATGGCCCATAGGCACCACATCACTAATGGATGTTTAATATATGATCATCTTAATTGATGACTTGAACCCATGATTTATGGATCATTTAGGAATCTGAAAGGAATCCAATATAAGGATGACATGTGTGATTTAATGAATCACATCTACCAGGAGTGTTAACATGTTCTCAGATGTCAACAAGGATTTGAATCTTTTAAATAGGTTTTACCATCATGGCCAGGTCTATAGTGACGTGCATGCTAGGTTATACCCTTTTAAGATTCTTATTTAATAATTAAAGGCAGATTATTTTAAAAGGAATGATATTTTTGATTTATATATTTTAGTTATACATATAATGGAAAAATGAAATTTTAAATTAAACATTCCATTAATAATTAATTGAAAAAAAAGAGTACATAATTGCCCTAAACGGGACTTTAACAGAAATAACTTGCCCACGCAGGGGCTAAACTGAAAATACAAGTCCTCGCGGGGACTGAATACATAAATAGATGTCCACGCAGGGACTTGATTAAAATAACAATAATACAAATAGGGATTTTAATGGTCCCTCTTCTTCTTCCTTTTTATTAAGCTTGCCAGACCCTTGAGTAGTCCCTGGCGGCTCCTACGCTCTTCTTGAACTTCTTGTTCTACCTGGTTCAGTCTCTGGAGGATTTCCTCCTGTTCCGGCAGGGAAAACCGTGGCGGCTGCGGCTACTGCTGGTGCGGAGGTTGGTAAGGTATTGGGTATTGATACCCATGCGGTGGGTATCCCGACTGGTATGAAGTCCCAAAAGGTCCTTCGGGGTGAAGGGCGTTGTAGTTGGCCGCCTCCAGGTACGGGTCGACGGCAGGGGCATTATAATAGTTATAGCCAGGATAAGCTGGCTATTCAAACGGGTTACATGCCGTGGAACCGGCGTAAGTAGGAATTGGGTTATTATAACCCATGTGTGGTGGTGCGACTGGCGCAGAGTCCACCTCAGAAACGGGGTTTGAAGGCCCACCCATCTGTGGGTCTTCATGTAGTGGCGAGTAGTGACTACCACTAGAATGCTGAGGGGTGCCGAAATGAAAGTCCCCTCCTCGCACAGACATTCGTGCGCCTGATCTCCTTCGCCTCGGTGGCTCCGGAGGCGGTTGTCGTACTGGTGGCGGTGGCGTGACCGCCACAAAGCGTGAATCCTCAGAAGGATTCTGCTGCTGCTACTGCTGCTGAGAGTTGAAAGAGGGAGTAAACTCCTAGGGATAGGAGGCAAATCTTGCCTCGTAGCTGTCTGGGCCCCGATAAGGTGACCCATGAAAAGACGACCCATCAGATATTTCGATGGGGTGAGTTGGTGTTCCGGTTGGCGGCTGGGCAGGTTCTGGATCCTCGTCCATGTCCATCGGGAAATGGTCCTCCGGTCCCAACGGGTTATAACCCATTGGTTCATCAACTTGGTTTGCTGGGTTGAACTGGCTTTGAAAGTAAGGGGTAGGGTCGTTGAAGGAGTGGTGAGAGTTAGAGCGTTGAAGGGGTATGAAAGAATGGTAGGATTTATGGGGTTCATTTTCGGACTGAGGTCCGAAGGAGTTTAAGTAGGAGGGTGATGAGCTTAGCGAGACTGAACGCTTCGCGGGTTCCAGGTAGGTTCTCCAATCCTCTTGGGGATCGGAGCTGAGGTTGATTGATGGCGTATGCCGGGGTGAAGGCCCGACTTCATGATCGTTTCCCGTGATAGGACCCTTCCCTCGTCCTCTTCCTCTCATACGCGGCGGCATTTTTGTTCCTGTCAAATCAAACAAAAAGGACAAGGAAAACAATAAAGGACAAAATAAAGATTAGGATTTATCCCTAAGTCCTTTGCCTAGACTCAGAAGTCGAGGAATGTGCAAACTGTGTCATTGACATTAAACATATAAAGGCTAGTGTTTAATTCACTCAATGTTGGCTCTGATACCAACCTGTCACACCCCGATATTTCCACGTATTACCGGTGGGCCCGGTGGGGAGTATCGTGACGTAGTTGATATCATCATAGTCAATAATCACGGTTTAAATGCACAGCGGAAGTCTAAGTAAAATATTTTACAAACCGATTTGAAAGTAACATAAAATATTAAAAAAAAAACGGAATGTAAAGGATCCACAGGCGGATCTAAATAAAAGAAACGTTTGTTCAACAGATTTCTAAGTGACCGAGCTTGCAAGACTCTTTATTTAATCACTCTGGAGTAGCCAGCCTATTTCGCTTAGTACCTGCATTTAAACTTTTGGAAAATACGTCAGTTTACACTGGTAAATACAATTAACCGACTCATTTTGAAAATGTTTAAGAAAATTGATTTGAATGCACAAGGCACAAAATATCTTTTATAACTTGGGATAATTATTTAAATATAAACTTGTAAAAGAATTACATGTTTGTTATACGTTCAGTAGCCCGGGCTGAATACCGGGTTAAAGATTAATTGACACACCACATAATATAATCCCGTGATGAGTTATTCTCGAACGGCGGTTATATCTTTTTATATATGCACCGGCAGGTGTATGCCTACACCCCGTGCTTAGGTCGTGGCCATTTCGATGAATGATGCCAAGGATATCCAGGACATGGTCATTAACCCCCCAAAGGCTTTAAGCAAACCAAACAGATTAAACGGGTCATCTCAATAAATTAACCTTCATATGATTAACAATTCAATGCCCGACCAAGCGGTATTTTGTATACCGTACCCCAAGCCCGTTTAAGGGAAAATAAGTTAAAAGTATTTACTTAAGCTTAAAATAATATTTTAAATCTCAACCGTAACCAATCGGAAAGTGCGATATCTTTTACTGGTCTCCTAAATCTGGAAATGAAGGTTTTAATAACCTATTAGATTCCTAACGGGTCTTATCTTAGACCGGTTAGTTTTAAAGGAAGATATACGGTTCAAAACGCGAGATTAAGCAAGGACCGGATTAGAATGTGATTTAGACCCGAAAAGTTTGAAGACTTGTATAATATGGGTAAACTACACACATTCTGGATTTTGAGGTAAAAATGATAAGGTTTGACCCGTTTCGGTTAATTTATGCAAACTAGTTACATAAACCGCACCGAACACGAAAAATGCATAACGGGTAAACAAATGAGTCATGAACAGGTTTCCTAAGTTAATATGCTTAAAATATGTTATGATATCAGTAGGATACCTTCCATTATGCCAAAAACGGATTCAATGTCAAATAAAGGCCCGTAGGGGTATTTTGGTCATTTTAAAGGTTATAAAAGAGGTTAATTATAAATCTGAGGTCCAGGTCTGATATAATCAGTAAAAATAGTTATTTTTGCAGGTCATATCAGTAGGGTATTGCATATATGTGAAATTTTATCATATATAACCAAACTATGCACCGTAGGGGCATTTTGTTAATTTCACATAAGCTTTAAAGGTCAAATTTGGAAATCTGATTACAAAACTTTTGCTTACTGTAAAAATACAAAAATTTACTTAAAACATCAGTAGGTATTAAGTTTTATATGTCAAAATAGTTTTTAATCCATACTATGCGTTTAAAACGCGTAGAAGTCGGTTTTAAGCGATTTTCGGGTTACAATAAGAAATCTGAGTTTTTGATCAGTTTATAAAGTTCAAAATATTTTATTTATCATATAAAATCAGTAGCAAAAAGTTTGGTATCAAAATGTTATGTAAAACTCATTTTATTAGCAAAAAGGGTAAAACCGACAATTACCGAATCAGAGCAAGAACCCTATGTTATGCTCAGTTTAAAAATAAATAAAAATCTTCAAAAATCACAAAATATTATATTACATCAGTGGGTAAAAGGTTTGGTGTCAAAAATTGGGTTTAAATAGGTTTTATGCTAATTACGCCGTTTAATTAATAAAAAGCTTTTCAATTACGCTATTGAGCATAACTCTTAATCTAGACCTCAAACTAATGTCAAATTTTTGGGACAAGTTTATAATTCAGTAATAAAGGTTTACGTCCTCTCAAATTTTCAAAAATCTTGTTTTAAGGTCAAAAGTGCATTATGGTCAATATTTAAGCAATTAACGGAAACATGCAAATGAATCGGATAATTAAGGACCTGTGTTATATAATCTCAGAGGGTTATACTAACATGTAATATGGTCCTAAAGGAACTTTAAGGCATATCTAAAACATACTAATTCAGGTCAGAACTGAAAGTCAAAGCAAAAGTCAACCTTTGCGACTTTCGGTTGCGAACCGAGCTTAAACTCAAAATTGTCGGGTTGAACATGCTTAGACATCTTCTTACATTAATTACCAAGTTATATAAGTGTTAAAACAGGTTTCATAGCTTCTACATTGCTAATTATGATTTTATTTGCAAAATAGCTTTCTGTTGACTTTTTATAATTACGTTTGACCCGACAATTGACCTAGTTAGAGTGGGAATCAGAGGGTGCCCTTTTAAGGGTTTATTACCCACATTTTTACCAACTCAAAGCTACTTTCAATTCGAGAATTGACTGGACCATTAGTGATTAATCACTAAGTCAAATCTTAATTACGACGGCTTTGACTTTAGGTCATTAAACTAATAAAACACTAATTAGAGAGGTTAAGGAAGCTTACTGAAGTACTTAGCACGATTTAGAAGCTAATGGAATCTTGTTTGAGGTCCAAAGAGCTCCTGAAATTCAGTTTGAATGATTTTCCAACTGCAAGCAAAATGTTACAACCAAGGGTGCTTATATAGTGATTTTGATTGAACAAGATGATGCCTACAAGGTCTAGGATTGATCCCAGATGAGTCCAAGTGCCCCCTATGCATGAAAAACCACTGGTGCAGCTCCTGAATTTGAAAACCAGGCTTTTAAGGCGGTGGAACTGGCTTTACTCGCAGCTGTGCAGAGAATCTGCCCAGGTTAGGCCATCGTGTCGCTCGACGGCAGAAGGTGGTGGTGGTGGCGAGACGCCACCATGTCCATTACCTGACCAGCAACTTTCAATTAATGACATTTCACCCCCTAGACCTTCTAAAACGTAATTTCTTCCATTTTAAGCACTTTTAACCCATTTAACTTTTATTCTTGTGATCCATGAAATATAACCAAACACCCTTTGGTCCGGTTTCGTTAAATGATAACCGAAAACATAAATTTTGCCTTGTTGACGCTTTTAACCCCTTAATTACGAAAGTTAGCGTATCTTTCTCATATGATATCGAAACCTTGTGAAATTTTTATCACTTATTCTTGGGAGTATAATTAATCGTTACAAGGCTCCGGGTTCGCTAAAAGGTCACTCAGAGGTATAACTTAAACATGTTGACACATTTAGCCCTCGCGTCTTGTAAACTTTCACTTTCTTCCACAAAAGGTTTCATGCGCTTCATGATTCATTCGTTTAAGGGTATAAACATCGTGTAGAGTTGTTGAAAGGCAAAACTATCAAATGTTGATACTTTGTAATCCTTATATACATATACTTTCTTCGTTTGTCAACTTTTGTCCCTCATAATCAATTCGTTACACGTTTAAAGTCCATGACACGTGTCTTTATTATATTGGTCACGTTTTTACGAGGTGTTACATTGCCGGTACGTTTTTGGTTAATGATGTTTTTGCTAAAGTATTATTTGACTCTGGTGCGAACCAAAGTTTTATTAATACTTCATTTTGCAAAATTCTAAATCATCCATTAACTAAACTTCAACAAGAATGTCTAGTAGAGACAACAAATGAAGAATCCATTAAGATTACTGAATCTTGCAGGGAGCAAGAATAGAAATTTTAAACCATAATTTTATTGCTAATCTTTACCCAATGAATTTGGCTAGATTTGATATCGTATTAGGAATGGATTGGTTAGTAGCCAATAAAGCCAGTATTCTATGTGATCACAAGTCAATCCAAATAAGTTCGCCAAAGGGTGAAAAGATCACAATCAAAGAAATAAACCATCTCGATCTGAGAAATTCATCTCTGTAAATGAAAACTGCAAGTTGTGCAAGGAAAGGATCATTAGTGGATATGATTTCTATAGTCATTAACACTAAAGGAAAAGAATTGAAAGATATTCCCGTAGTATCTCAATTCTCAGATGTTTTCTCAGAAGAATTACCAGGACTACCGCCAGACAGGGAAGTTAAATTCAGAATTCATCTGCTACCAGGGACAGCACCGATTGCCTAGGCACCTTACCGTTTGGCACCAGCAGAGATGCAAGAATTGAAGAAACAGTTGGACGAACTTTTGTAGAAAGGATTCATACAGCCAAGTTCATCACCATGGGGAGCACCAATTTTGTTCGTCAAGAAGAAAGACGGGTCAATGCGTATGTACATTGATTACCGAGAATTGAACAAAGTCATGATTAAAAATCGGTTCCCATTACCGAGAATCGATGATCTGTTCGATCAATTGCAAGGAGCTCGATTCTTTTCTAAGATCGATTTAATCTCAGGATATCATCAATTAAAGGTACAGGAAGAGGACATTCCTAAAACTGCCTTCAGAACAAGGTATGGCCATTATGAATTTACTGTCATGCCATTTGGTTTAACCAATGCCCCAGCCGCATTTATGGACATGATGAACAGAATATGTAAACCATATCTTGATAAATTCATAATAGTTTTTATAGATGATATTCTAATTTACTCTAAAAGTAAAAAGGAACATGCAGCGCATCTGCATGCACTCCTAAATTTGCTGAGAAAAGAAAAGCTTTATGCTAAATTTTCGAAATGCGAATTCTGGTTAGAAGAAGTGCAATTTCTTGGACATTTAGTTAATCATGAAGGAATTCATGTGGATTCCACAAAGATTGAGGCAATTACCAAATGGAAAGTCCCTGAATCACCAACGGAGGTGAGAAGTTTTCTCGAACTAGCAGGTTACTATAGACAGTTTATCCAAGATTTTTCCAGGATAGCCATTCCCTTAACCAAATTGACCTGTAAATCTGTTAAGTTTGAATGGGGACCAAAACAGGAAGAAGCCTTTAGAGTTCTTAAGCAAAGATTAACCAACGCACCCATACTAACGTTACTAGAAGGAACTGAAGACTTTGTAGTCTATTGTGACGCTTCTAAATTAGGTTATGGATGTGTGTTAATGCAACGTCAAAAGGTTATTGCCTATGCCTCTAGACAACTTAAGAATCATGAAGAGAATTATTCAACCCATGATTTAGAGTTAGGAGCCATAATTATTGCCCTTAAGATTTGGAGACACTATTTATATGGAAATAAATTTGTATTCTTCACAGATCATAAGAGTTTAAGGTACATTTTTTAGGAAAAAGAGTTAAATATGAGACAGAGATGTTGGATGGAAATTCTTAGTGATTATGATTGTAGTATCCAGTATCATGCAAGAAAAGGTAATGTAGTAGCTGATACCTTAAGTTGAAAGTATCACGAAAAGCCAAAAAGAGTACGTTCTCTTAAATTAAATCAGCAGATAGATTTAAATGAACAAATTAGAAAAGCACAAGAATCAGTGATCAAGGACGATACTGAAAAATTGAAAGGAATGATCAAGGAATTAGAACAAGGGACATATGGAATTTGGAGATTCCATAAGAAAAGGATGTGGATACCTAAACAAGGAAACCTACGTCACCAAATATTAGAAGAAGCTCATAAGTCTAAGTATATGATACATCCTGGAAGTGATAAAATGTATCAAGATTTAAGAAAGAATTTTTGGTGGATAGGAATGAAAAATGATATAGCAGCTTATGTTGCCAAGTGTCTAACCTGTTCACAGGTTAAAGCTGAACATCAAAAACCCTCAAGTTTATTGCAGCAGTTAGAAATGCCTATATGGAAATGGGAATTGATAACATTGGACTTTGTTACCAAATTACCCAATACAAGAAAAGGTAATGATACAATCTGGGTGATTGTAGATAGGCTAACCAAGTCTGCTCATTTCTTACCAATGAAGGAAACTTTCAGTATGGAACAGTTAGCCAAGTTATATGTAAATGATGTAGTTTCATTATAAGGTATTCCTTTATCTATTGTTTCTGATAGAGATAGCCGTTTTACTTCTCATTTTTGGACTAGTTTCCAAAAACCAATGGGAACCAAGTTAAATCTAAGCACCGCTTATTATCCTCAAACGGATGGACAAAGCGAAAGGACAATTCAGATAATAGAAGATATGCTTAGAGCTTGTGTAATTGATTTCGGAGGAAATTGGAATGATCATTTACCATTAATAGAATTTTCTTACATTAACAGCTATCATACTAGTATTAATGTTGTACCATTCGAAGTACTTCATGGACGAAAGTGCCGGACTCCAGTCTGTTAGGCATAAATTGGAGAAAAGCAATTGTCTGGACTAGAAATAGTACAAGAAACAACGGACAAGATCATTCAAGTCAAGGAAAGACTAAAAGCAGCACGCGATCGTAAAAAGAGTTATGCTGATAACAAGCGAAAGCCATTGGAATTTCAAGTAGGAGACAAGGTATTATTAAAAGTTTCTCCTTGGAAAGGAGTAGTCAGATTCATCAAAAAGGGAAAGTTGAGCCCCAGGTATGTTGGACCTTTTGAAATTATTAGAAGAATAGGACCTGTAGCTTACCAGCTACAACTGCCAGAGGAAATGGCAGGGATACATGATGTATTTCATGTATGTAATCTCAAAAAGTGCTTAGCTGATGAATCATTAGTGGTACCTCTTAAGGACATAGAGGTAAATGAGAAACTTAAGTTTGTAGAAAAACCACTACAAATTGAAGACAGGAAAGTCAAGAATCTCAAACACAAGAGATTAGTTCTGGTCAAAGTAAGATGGGATTCCAAGAGAGGGCCAGAATATACGTGGGAGCTTGAATCAGAGATGCAGAGGAAATATCCACACCTGTTCCAGTAGACCTCGAGGACGAGTTCTAAAACAAGGTGGGGAGGATATAACAACCCTCCTAAAATATTTATAACACCCCTATTCGCCCTAAAATACACCCCGTATACGTAATATGGCCCTAAATACCTTTAATCTTATAAAAATTAAATAAAAATGAAATTCAGTACTCGCTCGCAGGGCGCGAAGCCCTTGTGTATATTTGTCGCGGGCCGCGACCAGGTGGACATTAGGCGCAACCCTAGGCCGCCACGTGTCCCACTCGGTGTCGAAGCTAGTCACCAACTCAGCAAGGCTAGGCCCTACATCCCCTAGCTCGCGGGGCGCGACGGCCCCTTGTGTATCCTTCGCAGGCCGTGAGAGAAGGTCGATCAGACCCTATAAATAGAAGGCATCGGCCTTCAGTCCTAACTCGTTCAACAATTCTCTTTCTCTCTCAAAATTCTGAAGTGTAGAAATTATATCGGGCATAATACCCCCTAAATAGTGAAGCTCTGCCTCGTTGTAAGTATTATAAGCCCCGGTTATATATTAGATACGCTGCACGATTGATCTAGTGCTCCGTAACGACTGTCGAGGCTCTGCCCGTCGTAGTCGTTGGAGTTCTGTCTCGGGAAGGGTATAACTAATGTAAATTGGGTTATTATACTAACACGTGTGCATTGTTTAATTAATAGATTATAACCAGGAAGTTACAAGGAAAATACCTAAATTAGCAATGTGAGTAATCTCCATTTTGGTGAAACCTTTTTGTAAACTATTTTTACAAAACCTCAATTGTTTTCTATTATAATGAGTAACGATTGAGTATTTGTAATTCTACAATTATCGTCGGTATGTTGGGGTTTTGTATACAAAATTTGTTACTACACTGTGAGTAGTAACATGACCACAAGTCAGGATTGACAGTGCCATGGGTGGTAATTAAAGTAAGAATTGGAAACAAATATAATTGCGAGATGGCCCTCAATACTGTAAAATGATAAAACCTGTTTGATTAAACTGGGATTCACTCACCAGTATTTCCCACTGACAAATGTTTTTTTTTTAAAACGTGTTTCAGGTAACAAAATGTGAAAGCCAAACAGAAGCCAGCTGGACAGCACTGAAGGCTTGGAAAATGTGGCTATAAAAGTTAAATAAAGAGATGTTTTGATTCAATAAATTTGGGTTTATCCCTATAAACATGTTTGTAATAGAAACTTGGGTTTTACCCATGTGTTTATTATTATAAAAATGTGGTATTTTACTCTGATAAAATATTTCCTAACTACAGTCCTAATGTAAATTCCGCTGCCAAAATGATAAACACCACTGATACTGACTCGCAGCCGCCTGTTCCCAAGAGATAGGGGCCGGGGGTTGCGACATCTACACATGTTACACATCATATAATGTGTAATCTTAATATGTAAATACATGCAATATTACACATGTGTTTGTGACAATTGGACAAAACCGGTAATTTCCGTACTATTTTATTTATTATTTATTCCTGCAATTATGTGCTTAAACGTCAACACTAAGTGCATATTTGCTTTACATATGAATTCGTGCATGTTTTATACTTCCAATATAGCATTGTGCACCACGTTAAGCGTTGCGTCGAAAAGACTAGTAAACTCACCGGTAAGACAAGCTGCGTCAGCATAACTATAGAATACAATTAGACAATAGATTTAGGGCCTAGATATAGGTCCAATATCAAAAATACATTGAAACCCAAGTGTTGGTACAAGGGTTAACATAAACACTTTCCAGAAGCTAAAATAAGCACCAAAAACTGTCCGAAACGCACTTTAAACACATAATTCTGCACAATTCAGCAAAATTCAGCTCTTACAAGTAAAAATAACATTCAAAAATAGTGTTTACTCATCCATAATAACTTGTAAAGTGTCCGGAATGAAAACTGTCACAAAAGGTACTTCATACCTTGTAAAATTCACAACTTAGCACATTAACGAACCGACAACCGAACGATTAACCAGACACTACCGGAAACATCAAAAATAGACTAGAAACATAGTTTTAGTGTTATAAGACTAGTTATTACCATTAAACATCTTTTACATCTAAAAACCCCTAAAACACTTAATCCCTAACTAGATCCCTTCATTTTCAACTAAATAACATAACTACACCTAAAATTCAACCAAGACCCCCCCCCCCCCAAATGAAAGACGGTAAACATGTGGGTCCCTCAAGCCCACATGTTGTCTCCTAACCATTGATTATTTCCATATTGGTTATAAGGGTTGTTTTATGGAGAATGAATGCACATGGGTTATAAGGTCCCTAAATCCCCAACATAATCTCACTTTGTTTCAAACCATCTCAAACACTCAAACTACCTTCTTCCTCCCTCCTAGTCTCAGCCAAGAACACCACACATTCACCATCATTTTTATGCAACATTTAAGAGTATCCAAATGTCACACCCCGATATTTTAACCACAAACCGGTGGGCCCGGTGGGGAGTATCGTGACGTAGTTGATATCATCATAGTCAATTATACACAGTTTATAGTACAGCGGAAGGCTTGGTAGAAATTACTATTACAAACCGAAAGTTCAAAGTACGAATAAAAGAATATACAGACAGTTATAAGAAAGGATCCACAGGCGGATCTAAATATAATACAAAAACAAAGTTCAACAGACTCAAGGCATTACGGACTTGCAAGATCCTCTACTTAACGCCCAGAAGCTCGCAACCTAGTACGTGTAGTACCTGTCACTTAGTCTTTTGAAAATACAACAGTTTACACTGGTAAATACAATTTACCGACTCTTTTGAAAATGTTTATGAAAATGGTTTAGATGCACAAGGGACAAAAATTCTTTTATAACTTCTGATAATTATATTATAATCTTGTATACAGATTTACATGTTTGTCATACATTTAGGGCCCTGTATAGAAGCCGAGACATGATTAACCAACACACCACTAATATAAACCCACAAGGAGTTATCCCCAACAATGTGGGTATATCTTTTTACATACGCAACTGTCAGGTGTATGCCTACACCCCATGCTTAAGTCATGGCCATTTGCAATTAAATGACCCGAGGATATCCAGGACATGGTCGCATTAACCCCCAATGTTTATGTTATCAAACAAAACGGATTAAAACGGGTTATGTAATTTATTAATCACAATCTGATTAAATGCTTCCATACCTGACCAAGCAGTAATATTTTACCGTATCCCAAGCTCGTATAAAGAAAAATAAGTTCAAAGTATTTACCTGAGTTTCTAAATGCAAGATGTATCTACTCAGCCGTATAATGTAATTAGACTCGTGAAGGTAGCTTTTACCGGGGCTTCCTAATCTGGAACGAAGGTTTTATTAACCTATTAGATTACTAACGGGTCTTATTTAAGTCTTAGACTTAGACCGGTTAGTTTAAAGGACGATTTACGGTACGAAACGCTAGATTAAGCGATGACTGGATTGGAATGTAATTTAGACCCAACAAGTATGGAGGCTTGTATAATATGGGTAAACTAAATACATTCTGGATTTTGAAGTTTAAATGATAAGGTTAAACCCATTTCGTTTAATTTATGCAAACTAATTACATAAACCGAACCGAACACGTATAAGCATATACGGGTAACCGGATGAGTCATATACAAGTTCCATAAGTTATTATGCTTAAAATATGGTATGATATAAGTAGGATATCAACAAATATGCCAAAAAAATATTTTAAAACCGAATTAAGCCTTATAAGGGCATTTTGGTCATTTTATGATTTATAAAAGGGGTTTATATGCGAACTGAGGTTCTGGTCATAAACCTTCTGTAAAAATATTTAATTTATGTTATATTAACAGTAGGATATCATATATATGTGTTGTTTACCATTTATGGCCAAACTATGCCCCAATAGGGCATTTTGGTCATTTCACACATAGTTTTAAGGACTTATTTGGGATTCTGAGTTCATGACTTATACCTATTAAAAAAATATAAAAAAATTATTTCTAAAATCAGTAGGTAATAAGTCTTGGGTGCTAAGTATTGTTTAAAACCATACTATGCACCTTATTGTCGTAAAAATCGATAAATGACGATTATTTCGATGTTAAGGGAATTCTAAGGTTATGACTTGCTTTGAATGGTCAAAATAATGTATTTACTATATGATATCAGTAACAAAAGGTTCTTGCTTGTTAATCTTATTTAAAACCCCATTTATGTGTGAAAAGGCCATAATCGTCATTTATTAACATAATACGAAAACGCATGCATAACCCAGTAAGTAATCTGACTTGAAATCCCAATTAGTCCTAAATATGATATCATAATAGTGGGTAATGAGTTTTATGTCAAAATTATGTTTAAAACTTAATTTGCATGCAAAAGGGTAATTTAGTCCTTATAAAAGCATGTTTTGCGATTTATTATATAACTTCAGTTTGTGACCAGAATTTAAATGTCACACCCTGGCTTTGCGGAAGCGTGGTTAATTTTGGTGTGACTTCTTAATACCATAGCTTAACCATAACAAGCTATATGAATTTAAAAACCATGCAAGTCATCCATTAAGTTTTGAAAATCAAAATACAGTACCATTGTTTTAACCAACCACCATAACCTTGTTTAACAACATTACAAACTAAAACATAACATAAACGTGGTTTAAGGACTGTGTCTTGTCCAGGAAAGAGACACATCCCCTAAACCCTGATGACTCCATGACAAGTGCAGCGGAAAACGTTCCATACCGTGCCAGATCCGTTTAATTTCCTGAAATACATGTGAGTTGAAAAATCAACAATAATGTTGAGCGAGTTCATGTGCAAGTGAGTAAGTAAAAACACTTGTAAGTATAAAAGTTTCCTGGTATGTAGCAGTGTAAGAGGACTTGTGATCACCAATGGTTTGCAAGGCCATTAGCATGTCGTGAAATGCAAGTAGGAAGACACAACCCTAGCTGATTTTGCGTTGGGTACCAAGTCACTCCGGGTCCGTTCTGTTAGTCCTCTGTGAGGCCTGTTCTGGTGGGCCGGGAGCTGGGCTCGCTACACCCAAATAGATCTACCGCTCGAGTCCCTCGGTGTTCTAACTACCCAATTCACATGATCTAAACCTCCTTACGTAAATCATACCGTGTATAAAGTACTTGTAAACAAAGTAACATGTATTTCACCCCCGTAGTTAAGTAAACAGTTAGAGAAAAGGGGGACATGAACTCACAGTGAATGCGCGTCTCTACCAAGTGTCTCCAATACAGTAAGCTGTGCAACGACCTACAAGTGCTACTTCTATTAGACGGACGGCCGTGCTTTAGCTTTATAGTTTAAGTCTTTGGGAAATAGTTAGACAACTATTTCGTGTTCATGTTCCGTACACTTGGCAGTTATTCTACTTCCCAAGGATGGGGGATACAATACATGTGCGTAAGTTACGTTTTATCAATCTTGTGGTAATGTAATTACCGGTGTAACTTATATGTTTGTGGAAGCGTTCGTAAAGTTTTGGAATCATTAACGCTTGTAAATATTATTTTTACTCTAAAATAATATTTATGTATTTTCACAAAATAATCATAAACAGTGTTGTGACAAAATATACTTATCACGTTAATCTTTGTGAAAATCCCACCTCCGAATATTTAGTAAATAAAGTCATGGCGAAATTTTATGTTTCGACAATATGTCCAAAGATAGTTCTAACACTTGTTGTGTAAAAATTCTAAGTGTTAGGTTTTTAGGAAAATTTCGCCAGAGTTTCCTCTGTAACTGGAGGTGGCCACGCTTTCAAGCGTATCATTTTCTTTTAAACAAATCAATCAACAATTTCTTTATTCAATCAAACAATTTCCGACACATCAAACTAGTCGACAAGTATGTAAATTTGCATAATCGCATGAACTTGTAGTTTTTCCGCATCTTTAATGTAAATCATCTTCATATATTTAGATCTTTATATAAAGTAGCTTTAACCTTGTAAAAACTTCGTGTTTGGAAAAATCCGTCTTTACAACTTCTAGTAACAAGTGACAAAACTACTTCTTTGTCGGGTCTCCTTTGTTTCACAAGTGTTTAAACACTTGTGGTTTATAAAACCATATTTACTAGTGTAAGATCCACTTTTTAAAATACATGATTTCTCAAATGTGTGGTTCTTTAAAAATACCACTTGCGGATGCGTAGATCCGCTAGTTTTAAACACCATTTTACCGGTTAAATTACTTTTACACAAGTAAAATATTTTCACACAAGTTCATGTATCTTGTGTGGTAGAGTTTCGCCTTTTAACCCTTGTGGTAACCAAAAACAAGCTTATGTGAAGATACATGATCTTACAAAGTCGGGTTAAACGGAGATCCGAGCTACCACATCATAGATCGGGTCTAGATAAACACATATTTCAAGTCCTACGACTTTTACACAAGTTATATGCTATTAACCACCATTTTAAGTATTTTACTAGACTTTTGATCATCATCTTTCATTTTAACGAGATTCAACCGACAATATTCCTTTTACCCACTTTAGATGAGTATAAAAACAAGTTTTAAATGTTATACCTCTAGCTCAAGGCTAGGGAAGATCTTTGGCGAAAAAGAGGTGGATAAAAGCTAACGGTAGAGGTCCTTCGTGTTCCGCTTGCACCAAAGCTCCTAATATGAGACCCTTGAAGCTTGAATGATCTTGGAATGATGATGATGGAGGTCGAAGATGGTTGTAGGTGTGGGGGTGGGTTCGGCCGAGAGCCAAAGGGAGCAAGAGAGAGAGTTGGAGTGTGTTGTGTTAAGTGATAAATATCTCTAGTGATTAGTTTGTATTTATAGACAAGTTAAGATGGTATTACCCAATGGGTAATGTGTAGCCTAGATAATTAACAAGGATGATTAGGAGATCTTGCAAGGTACATGTGTGTCCCCTAGGGGACCGAAATCGTAAGGGGGGGGGGGGGTTATTTGGTTAGTTTGTAACTAATCTCCAAGTATTAGTTAGGTTAATAGGATTTTAATATTAGTTACTAGAGTGTTATGTATTAACACGGGTGTTAGGGTATACGGGGACCCTAACTGGCTCAGAAAAATAAAAATAGTGAAAATAGTAATATTTTCATGTTCCGGGTAAAGTCCGGGTGTTCAGTGGGATAGTAATCCGTTAAAGTGTTACAAAGGCTTTAAAGTGTCGTCATTACATTTTTAGTGACACAATTTGTTTTCCCGACACTCTAGAAAGTGTCTAGTAATATTTTCTCATGTTCTGGCACTTTACTAGTCAGCTAGAAGCTGGTTTAATTATTAAAGTGCTGTGTTTGGTACTTAAAGTACGTTTTTGGCACATCCGAATCAGTGTATCTTATTCCTAGAGACGCGGTACCACAACCCTTATATCCTACACTCACTACCAGTGTAGCCAAAATATTTGAGGCTCTTAATAGGCCTGAGAGGCAGTGTCTGCCTGATGCTGGTTATATCAGCATGTTTATTGTGTATCCATTTAGTGCTATTGTGCTTTTTGTGCATCATGTTTGTCACTAGGGTTCAACATGCAAATAATGTAGTGACAGCAAATAAAGTATGATGCAAGTATGTGCATGTATCAGTATGCAGGTAGCAGTTTATCAGCTAGTTTCAACAAGCACAGTAATTAAGCAGTAATTATTCATTAATTAAGTTGTACGGATACCTGGTTTAGTGCGGGTTGTCACATTCTCCCCCCGTTAAATAAATTTCGTCCCGAAATTTAAGTCCTGCTTGTAGATGCAGCGTTCTTAGGAAATAAGTGGGGGTATTTCTCTTTCATCCGGTCCTCACGTTCCCAGGTGAATTCAGGACCATGTCTGGCATTCCAACGAACTTTGACGAGTTTGACACTGCTCCGGCGGGTCTTGTTAACTTTCCAATCCGTGACCTCAACAGGTTCTTCGACGAAGTGGAGCGTGTCGTCAATATGAATCTCGTCGATGGGAATGGCAACGTCAATTTGAGTTGGACTTTTCTTTAAATTGGATACATGAAATGTATCGTGAACACCATTTAGTTCAGCAGGTAGGTCCAACTTGTATGCTACAGTTCCAATTCTTTCCAGAATTCTGAAAGGACCAATGTAGCGCGGATTTAACTTCCCACGCTTACCAAAGCGTGCTACCCCCTTCCAGGGTGAAACCTTCAATAACACCATTTCTCCGACTTGGAAGTCCACATGCTTCCGGTTTGGATCCGCGTAGGCCTTTTGTCTGTGGCGAGTAGCTTCGATGCGTTTAAGTATTTGCGCAATCTTGTCTGTCGTCTCTTGGACGATCTCGGGACCAGCAAGTTGCCTATCACCTGCGTCAGACCAGCATAGTGGTGATCGGCACTTGCGTCCGTATAGGGCCTCAAATGGCGCGACACCAATACTGGTGTGGTAGCTGTTGTTGTATGAAAATTCGACCAACGGTAAATGTTTATCCCAGCTACCTCCCAAATCCATAACACATGCCCTCAGCATGTCTTCCAACGTTTGTATCGTTCGCTCGCTCTGGCCGTCTGTTTGCGGATGGAACGCAGTGCTCAGATTCAATTGTGAGCCAAAAGATTCTTGGAAGGATTGCCATATCCTTGACACAAACCTTCCGTCTCTATCAGAGATGATCGAGAGAGGTACTCCATGACGTGCTACGATCTCTCTCAAGTAAATTTCCGCAAGTTTGCTAGTACTGTCTTTCTCCTTGATTGGCAGAAAGTGTGCGGATTTTGTTAGGCGGTCAACAATCACCCAAATCATATCATGGCCTCTTAGCGTTCTTGGTAGTTTCGTAACAAAATCCATTGAGATTTGTTCCCATTTCCACTTGGGAATTTCAGGTTGTTGCAGAAGTCCCGAAGGCTTCTGGTATTCCGCCTTGACTTTAGCGCACGTTAAACATTTGCTCACGTAAACAGCAACGTCGCCTTTCATCCTAGGCCACCAATAGTAATTTTTGAGATCCTGGTACATCTTATCCGATCCAGGGTGGATAGAGTACCGTGACTTGTGCGCTTCGTCGAAAATAACTTCCCTTAATCCACCAAACAGAGGAACCCAAATCCTTTTCTCAAAACATAACGTCCCTTCCTCGTTTGGTACCAAAAGCTTCTCCATTCCACGGAGGTATTCTTCCTCAAGGTTTCCCTCCTTGAGAGCTTCCTTTTGTGCAGCACGAATGCGCGAGGGAAGATCGGTTCGTATGATCATTTCCAAAGCCCTAACCCTTATGGGCTTGATTCTTTCTTTACGACTTAGGGCATCGACGACTACATTCGCCTTCCCTGGGTGATACTTTATCTCGCAGTCGTAGTCGTTTAACAATTCAACCCATCGTCTTTGCCTCATATTCAACTCCTTCTGGTTGAATATATGCTGTAGGCTTTTGTGATCTGTGAAGATTGTGCACTTCGTACCATACAGGTAGTGTCTCCAGATCTTTAGTGCAAAAACCACTGCGCCAAGCTCCAAATCGTGGGTGGTATAGTTCTTTTCGTGCACTTTCAGTTGGCGTGATGCGTAAGCAATGACCTTCCGGCGTTGCATCAACACACAACCCAGTCCCTGACGCGATGCGTCGCAGTATACCACAAAGTCATCAGTACCTTCCGGTAGAGCTAATATTGGCGCGTTGCAGAGCTTATCTTTCAATATCTGAAACGCTTCGTCCTGTTTGATTCCCCAATCAAACGTCTTATCCTTCTGGGTCAGGAGCGTCAACGGTTGAGCAATTTTTGAAAAATCCTCGATGAACCTTCGATAGTAGCCAGCCAAGCCCAAGAATTGTCGAATCTCGGTTGGCGTTGTAGGCGTTTCCCAATTCTTGATTGCCTCGATCTTTGTGGGATCAACATGAATTCCATCCCCATTAACCACATGTCCAAGAAACTGGACTTCGCGTAGCCAAAACTCGCACTTGGAGAACTTGGCGTACAGTTGTTCTTTCTTTAGTAGCTCCAATATGGTTCTAAGATGTTGTTCGTGTTCAGCCTTTGTCTTTGAGTAAATCAGGATGTCGTCGATGAATACAATCACGAACTTGTCTAAGTATGGCTTGCAAACTCTATTCATTAGATCCATGAATACCGCAGGTGCGTTCGTCAAACCAAATGGCATAACGAGGAACTCGTAGTGTCCATAACGAGTTCGGAAGGCTGTTTTCGGGATGCTTTCCTCCTGTATCCTTAATTGATGGTATCCAGATCGAAGATCGATCTTAGAGTAACAGCTTGAACCTTGAAGTTGGTCAAACAGATCATCAATTCTTGGCAGTGGATACCTGTTCTTGATCGTTAGCTTGTTCAATTCTCTGTAGTCAATACACATGCGGAAACTTCCGTCCTTCTTCTTGACAAACAGGACCGGAGCTCCCCAAGGCGAGAAGCTTGGTCGGATAAAACCCTTGTCTAACAACTCTTGAAGTTGTGTCGACAATTCCTGCATCTCAGACGGGGCAAGTCTATAAGGTGCCTTAGCCACAGGCGCGGCGCCTGGAACTAAGTCGATGTGAAACTCCACTTGCCTCTGAGGTGGCAGTCCGGGTAAGTCTTCCGGGAAGACTTCTGGATACTCCCTTACGACAGGGATGTCTTCGATCCTTGGCTCGGCAGCCTTCTTATCCACGATGTGCGCCAGAAAAGCAACACATCCTTTCTGTAAACACTTCCTTGCCTTCAAGCAGCTGATAAATCTTAGCGGTGTGTCACGCTTCTCTCCGTGAACCACAATTGTCTCACCATCATCAGTTGGGATACGAACAACTTTCTCGTGACATACTATCTCAGCCTTGTTTCCGGATAACCAATCCATTCCTACCACCACGTCGAAACTTCCCAATTCGACTGGTAGTAGATCCAAAGTAAACTCGCGTTCTCCCAGTTCTATCACACAACCTCAGATTACTTCGTTGGCTTCGACTAACTTTCCATTAGCTAATTCAATCGAGTAGGGAATGTCTAACTTATTTGCAGCTAACCCAAGCATATTCTTAAATTCTAATGATACGAAGCTATAGTCGGCACCAGTATCAAATAAAACAGATGCATAGCGCTGATTGATAGGGAACGTACCCGTAACAACATTTGGATCCTGGCGTGCATCCCTAGCTTCGAGTTGGAACACTCTACCACGGGCTTGATTCAATGTTGGGCAATTCTTCTTAAAATGCCCGATTTCCCCGCAGTTATAGCATCCGAGCCTCTGTCCATTACCACCAGCTTGATCATTTCCCTGATTACGATTTACTGCGCCCGCTTGGTTAGCGTTGTTGCCATGATTTCTGTTACCTCCAAAATTTCCTTGTGGGCGGCTTCCATTTCCACCACGGTTATCATTCCTATTTCCATATCCTCCCTGGCCTCCGCGGCCGGCAGGGACCCAACAAGTATCCTTCGAGTGACCACGTTTCCCACATGCTTCACATGTTTTTAGCCCACATTGACCAGAATGGTGACGCTGGCAGGCACTACACTTGGGCAGAGTGCCCATATATCCTCTTCCTCTCCTTCCACTGCCAGCTGCTCCCTGAGCTGGCGTGCTTGGTGCTCCTCTCTTACCATCACCACTAACACTTTGTTTGAAGTTCGAAAACTTTCTTTTGTTACTTCCAGACGACTCAACCTGAGTCTCTTTCTCCTTTGCCTTAACATCACCAAACTTGTTCAGACGAATCGCCTCCTCGGTGAGAGCCACGCTCAAATCGATGGCTTCAGTGATAGTCGCTGGTTTGGAGGAGGTTACCATGCTTATTATTTGGGGAGCCAAACCCCAAATGAAGCGCTCGATTCGCTTGTATTCAGGCGTAACCATGTAAGGAACCACTTGAGATAAGTCGTGAAACCTCTGGACGTATTCTGCAACCTTTGGTCCATCCATCTTTAGGTGCCAAAATTCAGTCTCCAACCTTTGAATTTCTGCGCGTGAACAGTACTTTTTGCGCATCAGTTCTTTCAATTCGGCCCAAGTCAGGGCGTAGGCGGCAGCTTCGCCTAGAGTTTGTACTTGTAGGTTCCACCAGGACAGGGCTCCATCTAGAAACAGCCCTGAAATGTATGTGACTTGCTGATTCTCTGCACACTTGCTCATGCGTAAAACAGAATCGGTTTTCTCAGCCCAGCGGGTAAAGGCAACTGCACCTCCTGTGCCATTGAAGTTAACTGGTTTGCAGTCTAAGAACTGCTTGTAGGTGCATCCGTGAGGTGGATTGTTATTGCCTTGGTTAACACTTCCGCTCCCTCCTGGCTGAGATGCTGCGTACTATGCTATGGCAGCTGCAATGACTTGCTGTAGCTCTGCCTCGTTAGTAGGCATTGGCATTGGCGTAGGGCGTTTTGGCGGCATCTTCTAAAAGATGGTTTATGTTGGTCAGGCCATAGTAAAAAAAAAATCCCATGTTACAGTACGTACGTAGTAATAGTAATAACACATAATATCTCATGTCATCAATACATCACAAATATCAATCACACAACATCCCATGTAAGCAAGTAATCAAACGAATCCAAATATGGTGAGAAAACTGCGATTGCCATATAAATGAGACCACATCGTAAGTGTATACATACAATCATCAATCACTAGGGGCTACATCACCCCTGTCAAAAACTACATCAGTATCAATACAATATCAAGTACATAACAAAAGTCAAGTCATAACGTAGTCTCCCCAAAATGCTGTGCAATCAAAAAGCAATCGCCGCCTTCTCACCTCGCCTACCCTAGTGGCACCGATGAGCTCTAAGCAGATGGTGGTGGAGGAGGAGGAAAACGGGTATAAAACAAACGGCGCAACTGTAACCAGTCCGCCTCCATCGCCTGCTGTGTACGAATAATGGAAGCAATCTGCTGCTCCAAAGTAGTAAGACGAGCAGCATAGTCAGGGGGTAATGGTCGTGATGGCTGCAACGGAGAGGGTACCCGGCCATGGCACTGACATGGCTGCAGATGGGCTCTCTCCAACTCCTGTAGTCGCTGCTCATGCGACTCATGCTGGTATACAAAGGACATCAATACATCCTCAATGGTGTGGCCCACATGGAACCTGTGGTATGGATCAGTGGGTGGCATAGGGGAAAACGGTGCCCAAAGCAGTGGCTCCCGTGTGGGGTCAAAGGGTGCCACACCAAAAGGAGCAGTAGTAGGTGGAACAAACGACATCTGAGGCATGAAAGGCATGGGCATCGGTACATGCCCTGATGGGTGGGCTGAAGAGCCCTCTCCAGGCCCTGCTGGAGGTATAAACATAGGAACCTGAAACGAAAAGTCAGTATGTGGTGCAACAGGAATCGGTGGAGGGAATGGGGGAACGTCCTCGTCTGCCGGTATCCAGCCATGCTGGGCAGACTCATCCGGGGGATCCATATGTGCCGCGAACGGTGCATGTCCGGGCTCTAGGGGAACGGAATCAAATATGGGAGCAACAACAGGGTGAACGGGTGCCAAGTGCTCGAAAGGGGGGTCAACTGGTACAGCAGCAATGGGTAAAGGACCAATGGGATCAACAGGAACATCTATGTGGTGATCATCAGCAATGGGCTCAAAAGGTACATTCGCATGCACCGGGTCATGCTCTGGTAAAGGGTCAAGGGCAGCTGCCTGCTCAGGTGCAATGGCAGGCTCAAAATCATCAAACGCCATGTCAAAATCAACATCGGGATCAATCGGATCAAAAGGGTCAATAGGATCTGCTGGATCCTCCATCAACTCGTCCATCGGGACAAACTCTAAATCATGGTCAGGATCAAATCCCGGTGGGAACACAGGATCTGAATCCCCCTCGTCGTCATGGTCAAAAACAAGTCCAGGTATGGAAGCAACAGAAAAAGCCTGGTCAGAATCGAACCCATGGGAGAAGTGCTGCGCACTATGAGCATGTGTGGGTACAGAAGCCACAGACTCAAAGGAGTCCGCGACTGGGGAATGAGCAGGTGACTCCGCAGCCGGAGCATCTGCGATCAGTAAGGGAGCAACAGCAGGTAGGGCCTCGCCCTGAGCATCCTCCAAAGGCTCCTCCTCAAACATATCGACGTCGTCCTCCTCGTCGTCGATGGGTAAAACAGGGTATGATGCAAGGGGTACTGGAGTAGGGATCACAACGAGTGGTAGACCCCCGGCTGGAAGATCAACTGGGAGCTCATCAACGCCGTCGGGTAAGGCGAATGGCTGAAAGTCATCGTCATCCGTGCTGGTGAAGTCTGATGTATAAACCTCGTGCTCCGATGACTCAATGTCGTCTGAAACGATAGGCCTCGGGCCTGTGGTGCCTGAACCACCAGTGTCTGCAGAATCCATGTGTCTGTAACATATACACAAACATGCACAAATAGTCAATCATAAATCAAGTAATCACATAAGTCATCAAGTAAGGCATCACATAATCCTCCTAGTCCTTACTAGCCAATTTCATCCAGTCTACAAGACTGCTCTATCCTTTACTTAAACCAAACCTCGATCCTCCAGATCGATCCTCAGCCCTCCAAGCTGAGCCTTTTCTTCCTAGCCTTGCTAGCCCACTACCTTGGTCACCTAGACCAAGCCACGATCCTCCAGATCGATCCTATAACAAACCAACGTGCTCAACTACCTTAACCACCTCGATCCTCCAGACCGATCCTCAGCCCTCCAAGCTGAGCCTATAAATAAATAAAATGTGCTCAACATTTGTTTGTAAAAAGTGTGGATCTGGACTTAAGTGGTATGCAGAAAAATGTTTTCGTGAGAGCCCTAGTGATCATAGTCTAGACTCGAGACAGAATCCTAGTTCGCTATGATCAGAGCTCTGATACCAAGCTGTCACACCCTGGCTTTGCGGAAGCGTGGTTAATTTTGGTGTGACTTCTTAATACCATAGCTTAACCATAACAAGCTATATGAATTTAAAAACCATGCAAGTCATCCATTAAGTTTTGAAAATCAAAATACAGTACCATTGTTTTAACCAACCACCATAACCTTGTTTAACAACATTACAAACTAAAACATAACATAAACGTGGTTTAAGGACTGTGTCTTGTCCAGGAAAGAGACACATCCCCTAAACCCTGATGACTCCATGACAAGTGCAGCGGAAAACGTTCCATACCGTGCCAGATCCGTTTAATTTCCTGAAATACATGTGAGTTGAAAAATCAACAATAATGTTGAGCGAGTTCATGTGCAAGTGAGTAAGTAAAAACACTTGTAAGTATAAAAGTTTCCTGGTATGTAGCAGTGTAAGAGGACTTGTGATCACCAATGGTTTGCAAGGCCATTAGCATGTCGTGAAATGCAAGTAGGAAGACACAACCCTAGCTGATTTTGCGTTGGGTACCAAGTCACTCCGGGTCCATTCTGTTAGTCCTCTGTGAGGCCTGTTCTGGTGGGCCGGGAGCTGGGCTCGCTACACCCAAATAGATCTACCGCTCGAGTCCCTCGGTGTTCTAACTACCCAATTCACATGATCTAAACCTCCTTACGTAAATCATACCGTGTATAAAGTACTTGTAAACAAAGTAACATGTATTTCACCCCCGTAGTTAAGTAAACAGTTAGAGAAAAGGGGGACATGAACTCACAGTGAATGCGCGTCTCTACCAAGTGTCTCCAATACAGTAAGCTGTGCAACGACCTACAAGTGCTACTTCTATTAGACGGACGGCCGTGCTTTAGCTTTATAGTTTAAGTCTTTGGGAAATAGTTAGACAACTATTTCGTGTTCATGTTCCGTACACTTGGCAGTTATTCTACTTCCCAAGGATGGGGGATACAATACATGTGCGTAAGTTACGTTTTATCAATCTTGTGGTAATGTAATTACCGGTGTAACTTATATGTTTGTGGAAGCGTTCGTAAAGTTTTGGAATCATTAACGCTTGTAAATATTATTTTTACTCTAAAATAATATTTATGTATTTTCACAAAATAATCATAAACAGTGTTGTGACAAAATATACTTATCACGTTAATCTTTGTGAAAATCCCACCTCCGAATATTTAGTAAATAAAGTCATGGCGAAATTTTATGTTTCGACAATATGTCCAAAGATAGTTCTAACACTTGTTGTGTAAAAATTCTAAGTGTTAGGTTTTTAGGAAAATTTCGCCAGAGTTTCCTCTGTAACTGGAGGTGGCCACGCTTTCAAGCGTATCATTTTCTTTTAAACAAATCAATCAACAATTTCTTTATTCAATCAAACAATTTCCGACACATCAAACTAGTCGACAAGTATGTAAATTTGCATAATCGCATGAACTTGTAGTTTTTCCGCATCTTTAATGTAAATCATCTTCATATATTTAGATCTTTATATAAAGTAGCTTTAACCTTGTAAAAACTTCGTGTTTGGAAAAATCCGTCTTTACAACTTCTAGTAACAAGTGACAAAACTACTTCTTTGTCGGGTCTCCTTTGTTTCACAAGTGTTTAAACACTTGTGGTTTATAAAACCATATTTACTAGTGTAAGATCCACTTTTTAAAATACATGATTTCTCAAATGTGTGGTTCTTTAAAAATACCACTTGCGGATGCGTAGATCCGCTAGTTTTAAACACCATTTTACCGGTTAAATTACTTTTACACAAGTAAAATATTTTCACACAAGTTCATGTATCTTGTGTGGTAGAGTTTCGCCTTTTAACCCTTGTGGTAACCAAAAACAAGCTTATGTGAAGATACATGATCTTACAAAGTCGGGTTAAACGGAGATCCGAGCTACCACATCATAGATCGGGTCTAGATAAACACATATTTCAAGTCCTACGACTTTTACACAAGTTATATGCTATTAACCACCATTTTAAGTATTTTACTAGACTTTTGATCATCATCTTTCATTTTAACGAGATTCAACCGACAATATTCCTTTTACCCACTTTAGATGAGTATAAAAACAAGTTTTAAATGTTATACCTCTAGCTCAAGGCTAGGGAAGATCTTTGGCGAAAAAGAGGTGGATAAAAGCTAACGGTAGAGGTCCTTCGTGTTCCGCTTGCACCAAAGCTCCTAATATGAGACCCTTGAAGCTTGAATGATCTTGGAATGATGATGATGGAGGTCGAAGATGGTTGTAGGTGTGGGGGTGGGTTCGGCCGAGAGCCAAAGGGAGCAAGAGAGAGAGTTGGAGTGTGTTGTGTTAAGTGATAAATATCTCTAGTGATTAGTTTGTATTTATAGACAAGTTAAGATGGTATTACCCAATGGGTAATGTGTAGCCTAGATAATTAACAAGGATGATTAGGAGATCTTGCAAGGTACATGTGTGTCCCCTAGGGGACCGAAATCGTAAGGGGGGGGGGGGGTTATTTGGTTAGTTTGTAACTAATCTCCAAGTATTAGTTAGGTTAATAGGATTTTAATATTAGTTACTAGAGTGTTATGTATTAACACGGGTGTTAGGGTATACGGGGACCCTAACTGGCTCAGAAAAATAAAAATAGTGAAAATAGTAATATTTTCATGTTCCGGGTAAAGTCCGGGTGTTCAGTGGGATAGTAATCCGTTAAAGTGTTACAAAGGCTTTAAAGTGTCGTCATTACATTTTTAGTGACACAATTTGTTTTCCCGACACTCTAGAAAGTGTCTAGTAATATTTTCTCATGTTCTGGCACTTTACTAGTCAGCTAGAAGCTGGTTTAATTATTAAAGTGCTGTGTTTGGTACTTAAAGTACGTTTTTGGCACATCCGAATCAGTGTATCTTATTCCTAGAGACGCGGTACCACAACCCTTATATCCTACACTCACTACCAGTGTAGCCAAAATATTTGAGGCTCTTAATAGGCCTGAGAGGCAGTGTCTGCCTGATGCTGGTTATATCAGCATGTTTATTGTGTATCCGTTTAGTGCTATTGTGCTTTTTGTGCATCATGTTTGTCACTAGGGTTCAACATGCAAATAATGTAGTGACAGCAAATAAAGTATGATGCAAGTATGTGCATGTATCAGTATGCAGGTAGCAGTTTATCAGCTAGTTTCAACAAGCACAGTAATTAAGCAGTAATTATTCATTAATTAAGTTGTACGGATACCTGGTTTAGTGCGGGTTGTCACATTAAATGCCAAAATATGTTAAATAATATTATTAATCAGAATGTAATTCATTTGCATGTTTGTTTATGTTAAAAATCTCATTTTTGACAAAAGGGCATTTTAGTCAACATTATGCATAATAACAGAATCAAGAAAATAAACTCAGATTACTAGGTGACCATGTAATATAACCTCAGAGGGTTATTCTACTACATAATATGGTCACAAAGGAACCTTAAAACATAAAGGAAATAAGTTAATTCAGGTCAGAACTGAAAGTCAAAGCAAAAGTCAAGCTTTTGCGACTTTCGGTTGCGAACCGAACCTAAACTTAGAATTGTCGGGTTGAACATGTTTACACATGTTCTAATAATGTTTACCACGTTATTAGAGTGATAAAACATATTTTATAACCTCTACATTATCAGATTTGAATTTATTTAAAAACTGACCCGTTTGACTTTTTATGTTAATTACTTTGACCCGACAATTAACTAAGTAAACATGGTAATTAGGAGGTGCCCTTTTGAGGGAATAATACCTAACTAATTACGATCACGTAGCCATATTCTCCTCGAAGAATGGCTGGACCGTTTAGGTCTAAACCGAAAGTCAAAGCTGAATTGCGGCATCTTTGACTTTCGGCTTTTAAATGCATAAAAACCGAACTAAGGAGGCTAAGGACACTTACAAAGGGTCCTAGCTCGAAACTTGAACTATGGAGAGCTTCCTTTTGATCAGGAACCTCTGAGAAACCAAGCTAGAGAGAAAAGATGATAATTTGAAATGAGCAAGGAAGAACTGAGGGGTATGGCACCTATTTATAGTGCAAGGGAGTGTCTCATGTTGCAACCAGGTGTCCAAGAGTGTTATGGGAGGCTACCAAGTGTCCTCAACGTGTCCCAAAACAGCTAATAGCCCCTGTTATCGTTCTGACTCGAATTTGGTTGTTTATGTGGCAGCCAAGCAATTTTTCTGCCCAGTTACTATCCTTACGGACCGTAAGCCAGGACCTCATACGGTCCGTATACGATTGACCAGCGGGAAGAATTTTAAAACTTTACACAAATGGCCCCTTGACTTGTATAATCTCATTTATTGTCTTGTAATTTATCAAAACTCATCTTTAGCCAATAATGGCCATATATAGGAGTGTAAATAGATATTCTAAGGCTCCCGGTTCGTATACAGACTACCCAAAGGTATTTGTTTCTTTTGTTGGCACTATTAGTCCCTCCGCATACATCTTTTCATTGTTTGATATCTTTAGCCCTTCAAAGTTAACTTATTACCCGTTTAGGGTTTATGACATGTGTCTTCACATTATTGGGTATGATTTTGCGAGGTGTTAAATCCTCACCCCCTTAAAAGAAATCTCGACCTCGAGATTTACTGAAATAAATAAGGGTACTTCTGTCGCATAGTTGATTCAACTTCCCATGTATACTCAGGGCCTCTACGGGAGTATTTAGAATTATGAGCTTCTTGGAGGATTATATCTCTAAGTCCTCCATGAATTGGAACCCAGATTCGACCATTCTATCTCAGGATTCCATCATTCCCAGGTGACAACTGATCAATAGTTGCACCTAATCTTTCTTCTGAAAGGTTATCTTCTATTACAGCTTCTTTCTGTGCTGTCAACAACTTCTCGTTTAGACTGTTCTTCAGTTCAATATTCTTAGCATTGATCCATATAGGTTTGACTCTTTCCTTCCTGCTTAAAGCATCAGCAACCACATTCTCTTTACCAGGATGGCAGCGAATTTCACAATCATAATCGTTCAATGTTTCCATCCAATGGTGTTGTCTCATGTTGAGATCTTTCTGGCTAAACAAGTGTTGGAGACTTTTGTAATTTGAGTATATCACACATTTAGTTCCATACAGGTAATTTCTCCATAGCTTAAGTGCAAATACAACGGCACCCAATTCCAAGTCATGGGTGGTGTAATTCTTTTCATGCACCTTTAGTTGTCGTGATGCGTAGGCAATCACCTTGCCTCTTTGCATAAGCACACATCCCATGCCTGTGTGTGAAGCATCACAATAGACAACGAACTCTTCTATTCCTTCAGGTAATGTCAATACATGAGCATTGCTTAACTTTTGTTTGAGGATCTCGAAGGATTCCTGTTGTTTGGGACCCCAGTCAAATTTCACATTCTTGTGGGTCAAAGTAGTTAGAGGTGCAGCTAAACTTGAAAAGTTTTCGATGAATCTCCTGTAATATCCTGCCAACCCTAAGAAGTTGCGAATTTCAGTAGGTGTCTTAGGTGCTTCCCAGTTCATGATTGCTTCTATTTTAGCGGGATCGGGGTATCATCAATTAAAAGTCAGAACTGAAGATGTACACAAGACCGCGTTTAGAACAAGATATGGCCACTATGAGTTCTTAGTGATGCCTTTCGGGCTCACTAACGCGCCTGCAGCATTCATGTACCTCATGAATCGAGTTTGCAAGCCGTATCTGGATAAGTTTGTCATTGTCTTCATCGATGACATACTTATTTATTCCAAGAGTCAAGCAGATCACGAGAAACATCTTTGATGCATTCTCAAACTTCTGCAACAAGAAAAACTTTACGCGAAATTCTCCAAATGTGAATCCTGGCTTCACGAAGTCCAATTCCTTGGACATGTGGTGAGTGGGTGTGGCATCCAGGTGACCTCAGATCAATCTTTGAGAAGAAGCTTGCCCCTTGTAGCTGATCAAACAGATCGTCGATCCTAGGCAATGGATAGCGATTCTTGATTGTTACTTTGTTAAGCTCGCGATAATTAATGCACAAATGCATCGAACCATCTTTCTTCTTTACAAACAGAATGGGTGCTCCCCAAGGTGACGAGCTTAGTTGAATGAAACCCTTTTCCAAAAGTTCATCTAACTGGGTTCTCAGTTCCTTAATCTCGGTCGGTGCTAAATGATAAGGAGCTCGTGCGACTGGTGCTGCTCCTGGTATAATATCGATCCTGAATTCTACTTGCCTCTCGGGAGGTAAACCAGGTTGTTCTTCAGGAAAGACATCTGGGTATTATGAGATGACTGGAATGTCTTTTATCTTGGCTTTAGCACGTCTGCCGTCACTTGTGCCATGTAAATGACACAGCCGTTCTTCAAACACTTGGATGCCTTAAGCATAGACACTTGATCAGGCAATCCATAATGCGTATCTCCTTGAATAGTAATTGATTCACCAGAAGGGGTTTTGATGATTACTTGTTTCTTATCACAGGAAATTTGAGCTTGGTTAAATGATAACTATATCAAACCCCGCCAATTTCATTAGCAATAAGGACAACGGAAAAAAATGATTCCTAATGGATATGGAACATCCATCTAGAAATGTTGAAGCAGTTTCTAAGGTACCATCAGCCAATTCTACCTCATATTTTATGTCTAGAGTTTTAATACACAGATTCAACAGTTTACTAAATTTAATGTCTACAAAGGACTTATCTGCACCAGAATCAAATAAAACTCTAGCATATATATCATTTATGAGGAAAGTACCTGTTATAACGTTGTCATCCTGCACCGCTTCCCTAGCATTCATTTGAAACACTCTGGCGTTTTTCTTTTTAGCGTCTTCGGGTTTCTTTGCGTTTTTCGGGCAATTTGTTTTGATGTGCCCTTTTTCATTGCAACCATATTAGGTTGCATTCTTTAGGTCCTTGCATTCTAATGTTTTGTGACCCTTCTTTTTTGCAGATTTCACAGGGTTTAGCCTGCGGATCTATAGTGCATTTTCCGAAATGGTTCCTTTTACAATTTTTGCACAAGGGCTTTTCACCGACTATTTCAGATCTTTCTTGGATCCAGAGTTACCTTTCTTTCTTTTATTCGAGCGGTGCGAGTTTTCATCTTCTATCTTTCTCTTTCCTTCATCTGTAGTCTTTACAGACCTATTCCTGACAACATCCAATGTTAGGGATAGAGACAGATCCACTACTGACCTATAAGTGGTAGGTATTGAAGCCTTCACATGTCCCTTCACCTCGGGAGCCAAACCACCAATGAAGCGTGCTATACGCTTTGGTTCTGGAGTTACCAAATAAGGTACCAATCTATACATGGAGTTGAAGCTAGTAACATATGCTCGGCAATCTAAGTTCTTCATAACTAGAGTTAGGAAGTCAGCTTCAACTTTTTCCACTTCGTCTTGCGGGCATAAAGTTTCTTTCATCAGTTCTACAAATTTATCCAACGACAGATTGTAAAGTGGAATTTTCCCCGAGGCCTGTATCAGTGCCCTCTACAAACTAGGGCATCACCTTTAAAAGACTGAGATACGAACTTAACGACATCCTCCTTGGCACACCCACTTATGTCAACAACTGTCTCCATCTCGTCAAGCTATTTCATACAATCGATGGCTCCTTTTTCACCAGTGAAGTCTCTTGGTTTGCAAGAGACAAAGTACTTATAGGAACAAGCTTTGGAACGTGGTTCCTGGTCAAACACTATCTTCTTGGATGGTTGACTGTTCTGATTTGATGAATGTTGAGATTCGTCCTTCTTAGATGTTTGCGCTTTGGAAGGGGACTTAGAATGAGCCACTGAATAGGTCTTGGTGCGAGTAGCACTTGACTCCCTGAATACTCTGCTAACAACTTTAGTTACAGCAGTGTCTATCATAGCTTGCAAATCAGCACCCGTTACGTTCAATCTAGTTTCATTATTTCCGTCAGCTGGGTGACTATGTGCCTCATCCGAGTTAGCCATGGAGAAGTTTGAATGCTATATATCAAATGACAACAACTTATTTAGGTGTCTTATATTGAATCATCATATTCGGTGATTCATTAACCATGGTATTAATAGACCACAATGGTTTATATGTTTAATCAGTTTTGAAGAATATTTATTCGAACTTTTTATTATAGTTAGTCCAGGTTGTAAAACCATTTAGAGTATAAGGGTGGCAAGAGAAGGCTTTGTCACTTGAACAATTTAAATTATAGGCCATGATCTTATTGGATCAAGGCATTAAGGTTCGAACATAGTTCTTCACCTCTTTGACAGAGAGTCATATACTACTACGGTCGTCGTATGAAAATGGTATAGTTTGGCCGGAAAGGCGGAATAATAACATCACCAATGAATGCTTTAATATGATCATCTTATTTGATGATATAAGCCATGATTCACTTTGATCATTTAGGCTATATTATAAGACTTGGAAGAATCCAAGTATTTCGGATGACTAGTGTGGTTTGTCTAGCCACATTTGTCAGGAGTGTTAACATGTTCTCAGATGTTAACAAAGATTTATTATCTTAAGAGGGTTTTACCATCATAGCCATGTCAATGTTGACATATAGGCTAGGTTATACCTTTAAGACAGTCTTTTGGAATTTATTGGCATATATATGTATAACAACAAATGTAATTCCAAAAGAAAATTTCTCATTTAAATACTAAGAATTACATAAACTGCCCTAAACAGGTCTTTAAATAAATAAACTTGTCCACACAGGGACTGATACTTAAAAGAAATGTCCACGCAAGGAATTAATTTAAATGAAAATTACAAAACAAAAGTAGGGGTCTTCAATGATCTTTCTTCTTCCCCTTTATGAAGTTTGCAAGACCCTTAAGGAACTTATAGGTCTTTCTTTCACGTTCTTCCACCCTACGTTCAACTTCTTCCACCCTTTGTAAGATTTCTTGTGGTTGTGGTTGTTGAGGTGGAGGTTGAGGTTGTTGTAGGGGTTGAGGTTGTGGTTATTGATACCCATAAGCAGGGTACCCAGTTAGGTATGCGGGTGGAAAGGGTGAGGGATAGAGAGCATTATAATTAACTGCCTCGACGTATGGGTCGTAGGCAGGTTGTTGGTAGTTATAACCCGTAGGAGCATGTGGCTCAAACGGGTTGTACCCAGTTGTATCTGGGTAAGCAGGAATTGGGTTTTCAAAACCCATTGGTGGCGGCGGTGGTGCAAAGGTGGTCGGAGTAACATCGATTTTCGGCGCAGCGTTTGAAGGCCCACCCATTTGTGGATCTTCAGAAATAGGAGGGTAGTTGCTAGAAGTTCGTGGGGTGCTAATACGTGGACCCCCTTGCACGGACATTCGTGCGTTTCTCCTTCGCCTTGATGGTTCTAGTGGTGGCGGAGGTTGTTCTGGTGCTGGTGGTGGCGGTGGCGTGACCGCTTGAAAATACGGATCCTCAGAGGGAGTCCGCTGTGGTGGTGGTGAGTCGTGGTGAGAGGGAGTGTATGCAAATTTCCACTAACCAAAGCACTCTGAATAATTATCGGGACCTCGATAGGTAGATCCTGCAAAGGAAGAACCGCTAGAAATATCAATGGGATGCGTGGGCATCCCAGACGGTGGCATATTTGGATCTGGATCCTCGTCCACATCCATGTCTTCCAGGAAATGATCTTCTGGACCCAGCAGGTTATGACCTGCCGGTGCATTGATAAAGTCGTTAGGGTCGAAGTGACCCTGAGAGTGAGAGTGGTGAGATGAATGGTGGGAGGAGTGATGGGAATGGTGCGAGTGCAGTGAATGCTGGGAATGGTGCGAGCCTTGGGGCTCTTTGGGTTGCTGCGGTCCAAATGAATGGTGATAGGAGGGCGAGGTGCTAAGTGAGACAGAACGTCTCGCTGGTTCAAGGGAGTGTCTCCAATCATCATATGGGTCTGAGCTAAATGATGCAGAGGAAGTACGCCGATGTGAAGGCCCTGCTTCGCTTTGCCTTCCTCCCCTCATAGGTGCTTTTCCTCTTCCTCGTACTCTCGGCGGCATTTTTGGTATGTGGACCTATCAAAAACAAGGAACAAACAAAATATATAAACCAAATAAGATTAAGATTAATCCTAGGTCATTTGCTTAGACTCAGAAGTCTAAGGAATGTGCTGCTGTATCATTGAGATTAAACACAAAAGGCTAGTGTTTAATTCACTCAATGTTGGCTCTGATACCAACCTGCCACACCCCGATATTTTAACCACAAACCGGTGGGCCCGGTGGGTAGTATCGTGACGTAGTTGATATCATCATAGTTAATTATACACAGTTTATAGCACAGCGGAAAGCTTGGTAGAAATTACTATTACAAACCGAAAGTTCAAAGTACGAATAAAAGAATATACAGACGGTTGTAAGAAAGGATCCACAGGCGGATCTAAATATAATACAAAAACAAAGTTCAACAGACTCAATGCATTACGGACTTGCAAGATCCTCTACTTAACGCCCAGAAGCTTCCAGCCTAGTACGTGTAGTACCTGTCACTTAGTCTTTTGAAAATACGTCAGTTTACACTGGTAAATACAATTAACCAACTCTTTTGAAAATGTTTATGAAAATGGTTTAGATGCACGAGGCACAAAAATTCTTTGATAACTTGGGATAATTATATTATAATCTTGTAAACAGATTTACATGTTTGTCATACATTTAGGGCCCGGTATAGAAGCCGAGACATGATTAACTGACACACCACTAATATAAACCCACAAGGAGTTATCCCCAACAATGTGGGTATATCTTTTTGCATACGCAACTGTCAGGTGTATCCCTACACCCCGTGCTTAAGTCTTGGCCATTTGCAATTAAATGAGCTGAGGATATCCAGGACACGGTCGCATTAACCCCAATGTTTATGTTATCAAACAAAACGGATCAAAACAGTTCATGTAATTTATTAATCACAATCCGATTAAATGATTCCATACCCGACCAAGCGGTAATATTTTACCGTATCCCAAGTCCGTATAAGGGAAAATAAGTTAAAAGTATTTACCTGAGTTTCTAAATGCAAGATCTATCTACTCTGCCGTACAATGCAATTAGACTCGTGAAGGTAGCTTTTACCGAGGCTTCCTAATCTGGAACAAAGGTTTTATTAACATATTAGATTACTAACGGGTCTTATTTAAGTCTTAGACCGGTTAGTTTAAAGGACGATTTACGGTACGAAACGCTAGATTAAGCGATGACCGGATTTGAATGTAATTTAGACCCACAAGTATGGAGGCTTGTATAATGTGGGTAAACTAAATACATTCTGTATTTTGAAGTTTAAATGATAAGGTTAAACCCGTTTCGTTTAATTTATGCAAACTAGTTACATAAACCGAACCGAATGCATATAAGCATATACGGGTAACCGGATGAGTCATATACAAGTTCCATAAGTTATTATGCTTAAAATATGTTATGATATCAGTAGGATATCAACAAATATGCCCAATAAGATTTTAAAACCGAATTAAGTCTCAAAAGGTCATTTTGGTCATTTTATGATTTATAAAAGGGGTTTATATGCAAACTGTGGTTCTGGTCATAAATCTTTTGTAAAAATATTTAATTTATGTTATATTAACAGTAGGATATCATATATATGTGTGGTTTACCATTCATGGCCAAACTATGCCCCGAAAAGGCATTTTGGTCATTTCACACATAGTTTTAAGGACTTATTTGGGATTCTGAGTTCATGACTTATACCTACTGTAAAAATATAAAAAATGGTTTATAAAATCAGTAGGTAATAAGTCTTGGGTGCTAATATGGTTTAAAACCATACAATGCACCTTATTGTCGTAAAAATCTATAAATGACGATTATTTCGATGTTAAGGGAATTATGAGGTTATGACTAGATTTGAATGGTCAAAATAATTTATTTATTATATCATATCAGTAACAAAAGGTTCTTACTTGTTAATCTTATTTAAAACCCCATTATGTGTGAAAAGGGCATAATCGTCATTTATTAACATAATACGAAAACACATGCATAACTCAGTAAGTAATCTGGCTTGAAATCTCAATTAGTGCTAAATTTGATATCATAACAGTGGGTAATGAGTTTTATGTCAAAATTATGTTTAAAACTTAATTTGCATGCAAAAGGGTAATTTAGTCCTTGTAAAAGAATGTTTTACGATTTATTATATAACTTCAGTTTGTGACCAGAATTTAATTGCCAAAATATGTTAAATAATTTACTAATCAGAATGTAATTAATTTGCATGTTTGTTTGTGTTAAAAATCTAATTTTTGACAAAAAGGGCATTTTAGTCAACTTTAAGCATAATAACGGAATCAAGTAAATAAATTCAGATTACTAGGTGACCATGTAATATAACCTCAGAGGGTTATACTACTACATAATATGGTCACAAAGGAATCTTAAAACATAAAAGAAATAAGCTAATTCGGGTCAGCACTGAAAGTCAAAGCAAAAGTCAAGCTTTTGCGACTTTCGGTTGCGAACCGAACCTAAACTTAGAATTGTCGGGTTGAACATGTTTAGACATGTTCTAATAATGTTTATCAAGTTATTAGAGTGATAAAATGTATTTTATAACCTCTACATTATCAGATTTGAATTTATTTAAAAACTGACCCATTTGACTTTTTATGTTAATTACTTTGACCCTACAATTAACT
>JARYGA010004299.1:0-45891 GCA_030545235.1 Helianthus tuberosus | reverse complement strand
CGCTCTCACGCACAAAGACAAGCCTTTTGTTTAGGGAACCGAACAAGAGTCTGCTTTCCAAACCCTCAAGCACATGCTTTGCAATGCTCCCGTTCTCACTCTACCCGACGGAAACGACGATTTCATTGTCTATTGTGATGCTTCCAACCTTGGTCTTGGTTGCGTTCTCATGCAACGGGACAAGGTTATAGCTTACGCATCTCGTCAGCTCAAAATCCAAGAGAAGAACTATACAACCCATGATCTCGAGCTAGGCGCAGTTGTTTTTGCGTTAAAGATTTGGCGACACTACCTGTATGGTACCAAGTGTACGATCTTCACCGATCATAGGAGCCTACAACACATCTTTGATCAGAAAGGACTTAATATGCGTCAACGCCGATGGGTAGAACTTCTCAACGATTACGATTGTAAGATTCGTTATCACCCAGGCAAAGCAAATGTAGTTGCCGACGCTCTCAGCAGACGAAGTTATTTGCTCAGCATTCGTAAAACTCAAGCCCAATACGACCTCGAAACCCTCATCCGCGAAGCCCAGCATGCTTGTTTCAACGAACGCACTTTGAAGAAGGAACGAATCTATCACGATGGAGCTCATCTTGTGAATAAGCCGAATGGGATATTCCATTATCTGGACCAAATTTGGATCCCTAAACGGACCGATTTGTGAAAGATTTTAATGGACGAAGCCCATAAATCCTGGTATTCTATTCATCCCGCTGCCGACAAAATGTATCAGGATCTTCGCTACAAGTACTGGTGGCCGGGCATGAAAAGGGATATTACTCTCTACGTTGGGAAGTGCCTGACTTGCTCAAAGGTCAAGGCTGAACACCAAAGACCCTCTGCCTTACTCGAACAACCACCAATCCCTATGTGGAAGTGGGAAAGTATAGCCATGGACTTCATAACAAAGCTACCGCACACGTCATCAGGTCACGACAGCATCTGGGTTGTTGTTGACCGTTTGACCAAATCGGCTCACTTCTTGCCAATACGGGAAGACTATAAGGTAGAACGATTAGCCCGAATCTACACCAACGAGATCATTTGTAATCATGGGACGCCTCGAAAGTCAAAGTCAAGGTCAAGGTCAAAGTCAACGACCGATCGCGCGACTTGACTAGTAGTGAATTTCTCTTATGTGTTTACTTTAGTTGTATTATGTGGAGTAAGTGTCAATAATCGCAATAATCAACGTGTGTTATTCGTTGTTTTAATTGACTTACGACTGTGAACTATAGGAAGTATCAATGCGATAAAGTTAACTAAAACGATACTCGAACTATGCTAAACGAATCGACATCGAATGGTAATCGCGCTCGGAACTCGAAATACGCATTTTGGTTATTGTTATACGTGTGTGTGTGCCTTACGTGTTACTTGTGCATGTTTATTTATCTTATGTGGTGATAATCAATTGAAACGCAATCGAAACTCAATCGCAATCGAACTCAATCGCAATCGAAACAATATGGCAATTGGTAGAGAAGAGACAGTGCAAGATATAAGTAGTTGGGATTAAAAGTAATTTGACTAGGAAAATCTATCGCATCGCAACGCTCGCAATCGCAATCGAAACGGCAAAACTCATCGCGTCGAGCACTCGAACCAGGTGCCAGCCGGCCGGATTCCATCCGACCGGGCTGCCACCCGGACGAGATGCCATCCAACCGATCAGCCCTTTCCACTTTGGGAATCCTATAAATACCCCTTGTCACGTTCATTCTTTCTACTTTTGGCAAGTGACGTCCGACCCGTGCTCCAACCTCGCTTTTTCTTCGATTTCTCGCAATTACGGCAAGATCTCGTCCTAAACCTTGTACTTCCTTAATCTACACGCACTCCTGCACCTTTCTATCTTTTGAATCTTAACTTTTAACCGTGAAATCATCAAGATTCAAGGTGTTCTAGGATGACGTCATCATTTGTTCTTGAAGAACTTCATGTTTTGGCCTCAATCCACCAAGAACAACTTAGATCTAACCGATTTCCACATAAACAAACAAAGATCTTTCATAGATCTAAACAAACTCACAATGAGAAGTGGTGAAAGATGGTTTTCCAACTTTCTTTCAACTCTTTTACACTCAATGCACTCAAAACCGATAGAATCGGAACTTGTACCGGCTTACTACTCATTATTGTGGTTATGTTGATTCAAGATCCGTATTCTATCCATGAGATTATCGATTCTGGGTTAAACGTGGAACATCGTCTCGAACGGTCCACTGATCGGGTTTAGGTGATTCCTGTCCGATTAGGAGCACCAAGTATTGATGAGGTTTCTGTTGCTTAACACGTTATCAAAATATCTCGATAAAATGACAAACTATCAAAAACAACCAAGTGTAAGACGAACAGGTTAACCAGGATGGATGACCGTCTGAACGGACTGCTGTCTGAACGAACAGCCACCCGACCGACCGGCCACCCGTACGGCTTACACCTTGGCCCCACTTTTAGTTTTCAAATCAAGCTTCGAGAGTTTTGGAACACCGAACGGATTGCAGTCCGATCGAGTCACCACCCGGTCGACCGACCATCCGAAGATGTGATGTTTCAAAGCTTCAACACTTAAACAATTTTCAACATGTTCAATGCACAAAGGATGCCACCCGATCAAACAACCGTCCGATCGAGTGACACCCTGCTGTGAACTTGTTCTCACTGAAGTGCCCAACCGAACGGGTTGCCATCCGATCGAACCACCGTCCGATCGACCGACCTGAAAGGTAGAGATACTTCAATGTTTTCAAAATGCTACAACGAAAACTTCAAAAGCCAAGCCATCATACACAAACACATCTTTCTCAAATGAGGAAACAATCCACTCGAACAGTCATCCGACCGGACCACTGTCCGAGCGGATTGCCACTCGCATGACCGGCTGTTCGACCGGATTACCATCCGATCGAACTACCGTCCGACTCGCTTGTACTTTTCTCGTTTTGCGCGTCGCTTATCTTTTATGCTATCGTTAACTGCTCAGGCTAACCTCGCTCTACGCGCTCCTTTCAATCCATCAACGCTGTGAGTATACTCGATCCCTTTTTGCTTTGCACACTTTTGGGTGTTATATACGTTACTTAATCTAAATCACATCAAACATACTACGCAATACTTTTAACGCTAACCGTTACCGCATGTTATACGTGACTTAATGAATGCTTGTTTGTTATGTTTACACATGGAATGTTGTCTACCTGCCTTAGCAACGATAGTACTATAGTTTGGACTCAGCACCCGCTCACGCGGGGGTTGTTAAGGACAATTATTTGCATGGATTACAGTGGTGATCATGTATTACGAACTGCCTTGGGAAGTCAACCCGCAGTCATTGGTATCGATAGGTTCATGTCGATAACTAACGTGCTTCGTTTCACTCAGTGTACGTGCTGGTTATGCGTAAACTATTTCGAACACTATATGCTATTATCAAACTTGTATGCTCACCTTTACACTATGTGTATTGACTTTATTTTAACGTATGTGACAGGTGCTTAGGATGCTTATCTGCTAGGAAATCGAGGCTAGAATAAGGTCTTAGAGGCCAACAAATAGTTGTCTGTACAAATGAAATCTGAGTTGTCGGAACATAACTATTTGCCTTGATTTTGTCTGTAATAATTTGTTTACCTTTTGAGAGATGGTATGGGACATGTTACTTTAAATTGATTGGTAATGATAATTGTTATGGAAACTTCTGGACAATCTGTTTCGCTCAGTGCCATGCCCCGATGTTTCCGCCATCGGTTGGGGTGTGACAGATTGTATTTATATATTCGTTATATTAAACTATATTATTTAAAACAAACATATTCAAAAACTTAAGTTTATTTTAATTTTATTTATACACGTTATTTATTTTAATTAATTATTTTAACAAAATAAATATTTATAATTTATAATTTAAACTTGTTATACAGTTTTAATAAATATTTATTATAACATAACTTAAAGTTGTTATTTTTAACATTAACATTATTGGGTGTAAGCCCAAACCCGTAAGCCCAACCCCGTAAGCAGTTAAAGAAAATATAAAACATTATTATATTAAAAAAAGAAAATACATACTAAACATTACATTAAAAAAAAAGAAAATATAAAAAGAAAAAAAAACATTACATTAAAAAAAAAGAAAATACAAACATCTAAATCCAAACCCTAATCGTTTCCCACTGCGCGACATGTTCGAAATCATGTCCATCATCGTGGCGGTAGTTGATGAGGGCAACCGCCTTGATGTCCTCCTCGCTAAGGCCCTAGGATAAATCCTCCGCAGATTTGTACTAACCCTCGAACTTCTTACAGTCCAACCGTATAACCCGAAACCTTGAAGATAAGGCGTCAACGGTGCGACGGTGGTCCGGACCATGGAGTTGTGCAAAATATTGTTGCACACGCACCCATAGACCCCCTGCCCTCGACGAGGAGGATTGGTATACACCTCCTCCCAAGCCTCCACCAATGCAATGTCCTCAACTTCGGACCACGACGAAGAAGCCATGTCTGCAAAAACTTTACCGCGTCTTCTTGTAAACGTTGAACAACGAAAATAGAAGAACAAGAACGGCGTGTGTGTTTGTGTGTGTTTAGGGGTATATATAGTGGGGTTGGTTAAATGAATATTTAATTTAATAATAATTTTTAATTTAAACGTCTTAAACGTCTTAACATAACGATTCTCGGTAATGTTATTTTTAATTTTTTTTGAACTAAAATTCAAACGTCTTAATTGGCTGTTGAAACGTCTTTAACATTGAATTATACTGAATTGAACTAGCATTCAAACGTAAATTAGTAAAATTTATAACTTTATTATGATTGAATACAAAGTACATAAAAAACATAACACAAAAAAATACAAACATAATCATTTGAACTAGAATACACCAAACCGCTACTTCCATAAATTTAAAACGGGGTAGGAGATCCGGATTTTGATTCCAGAATTTGCATCGAAACACCTAGGAATAAATATGGGTCGTGAACTGGTAAGTTCCATCAACCCACATTTATATTGGCCTAGGTGATATGTAACGGGTTGTTCACATTTGGTTCTGCGGCTTCGGTGATGTTAGATGACATGGCTAACACATTGGTGAGAGCCCATTGTGTTAGCCAAAGTCTCATCAACCACCCTAAACGGGCAGAACCGTCAAGCGCCGAACAACCCGTTAGACCCTTCACGTGTCCGTTGTAGATGAGTTCTTGAACCCGATCGACCCCGCAGAGCACGTGGAAGGGGAAATCCGATCTGATCCCATTAAAAGGGAGAAGATCTGTGTCCGTTGTAGATGACTTCTTAGACCCGTTGTAGATGACTTCTTACACCCGTTTGTTGAATCAGGGGGTCTGCTCATTTTTTGAAGCTGTGAACACCAATGGGGTATAAGATATGGTGAAGAAGAAAACGTTGTGTATAACAGGGTTGAAAATTATGATCGACTTAAAAAGAGGTTTCAAACGTCTTAAAAAGAACTTTGGAAAACGGGAAACGTCTCAAACGTCTCAAGGTTTGAATGACACGACTTAAAAAGAACTTTGGAGACCGTGAAACGTCTCAAACGTCTCAAGGTTTTAATGAAACGTCTTAATTTTTTTTTAAAAAACGTGATAATTTCAGACGTCTCAAGCCGTGTTGAGGCATCTCAAGCCGGCTTCAAACGTCTCAAGCCATGCAAAACTATCAGCTTATCGGCTCAACTTGTAAAACATCTCAAGCAGCCGTCTGAAACGTCTCAGCCAAGATGTTAAGACGTCTGAGCTGTGTCGGACACGTGGCAGCGTTTGGTTGGTCAGCCGCCAAGATGTTTGAACATGTTTGTGGCGTCTCCCCAAGACGTTTGACTTGGCTATTTTGGAAAAGTTGACCATTACTTGGCCATTTTGGCTATTTTCCCATGTTTTATTATGTGGTTTGGTGAGACCAACGAACCACCATTTAGCTTTCTAAAGATAGACAAGAGCTTCTTCAGCCTGGTCAGATGATGAGAGCATCCACTATCTACATACCAACGGCTGCAAATAGTCCTCCTAGAAATACTTTGTTAATAAAAAGAAAACTAATGAGATAACGATACCTAAGTTGGCGTGAACTTGAGTCTATGGTGATTTTCTCCTTTTTGCTTTGTTTTTGAATCCAAAGACATGATGTTTTAAAAACTTGTTTTATGTAGTTGAACCATTTCCTAATCTTCCATGATTTTGTATGTGAAAAGTTTTTTTTTTTTTTTTTTTTTTTTGTACAGGAAGTGGATATTCATTGTGATCCCATTTTCTGTATTTTTGAATTAGATGCCCCTTATCCCCACGTTGAAAACAATAAATATATCTATTGTGATTAGTTCTAAATGTTAAGGTCTTAGATTGTGATCTTTGTGTGGGCTTTTGGTTTGCTTGATTTCTCTTCTTGAAAGCGTTCTTTATCTTGGAATCTATTCTAATTTTGTCAGTGTCTTCGTCTGAATCTTCAATGCTTGAGTCATCTATCCCAACTTGCATTATGACTAGAAGTGCTTTCTCTTGATAACGAGCAATCGTCCTTGCTTTGAATTTGATAAGTTGAGGATGTATCAATTTTATCACTTGAGTCTTCATTTCTCTTTAAGCTGAACTCTGAATTTCTTTTTTCAAGTATCTGCTAAACCTATTATTTTCTAACATAGGAACAAATATAGAAGTGCCCATAGGCATGCCATTGAACAAAGAGTTAAATTGTTCATTACAATCACTACTGGACTTGATCGAATCAGTCCTTTTGGAATTTAAAATAGTGTCTAAAAAAATACTACAACCATCATAAAAACCTAAACCATGAGTTTATCCTTCGATAACCTCACCCACATTTTCATTCCTTCATCCAACCTCATCTGTTTTTAAATCTGCATGTTCCATATCGGAATTGTTAGTGTTAATCAAATCATTCATATGATGTGGTGTAGGGATATGATCATAGTTATTCATTAAAGGTGGACTGTACAACATGCTTTCAAAACCAAATTTGTCTATATAGCAAATACCTGATTTAACATAACTTGGTCTTTGAATACTCTTAATTTGTTGAAACACATTCTTACTTACATTCCATTTATCAATGATGATTTGAAGTTTTGGAGTCTCATTTCTAGAAAGTATTAGTTTTTAGTAAGATCATTGATTAGAGCGTCTTTGCCAAAGTCATGTCGTTTTAAAGTTTCTGTAACACCCCGAAAACAGATTTGGTAATTAAAATACGTTAGTACTAAAAGACGGGTAAATTACCATTAGGGGTAAAAGTAACCCGGTGAATATTAGTATTTTTAAATAAATAAGCCTAATATTAAATAAAAGCTGAACGAAAGCTTTTGAGAAAAACAAAGTATGTGAAGAGGCCCGAGTTAACGGGACTTAAAATATAACGAGTTATAACTTCCCGAACCTATTAAGTTAACTAGGAATAATTAACCTAGTTAGTAGTATGTGGTTAAATGATAAATGGTGAGTAGTAGCTTCAATTTATCAAGATAAAAACATGAGGGACTAATGTTGTCAAGTGGGGAACTTATATTGATTAAAAATAAAAAAATAAAACACAACACACACTGGATATGTGTGTGCGTGCGTGAGATCGCCCAGGAGAAGAAGAAAGGGTTAAAACCCTAACTTCAGCAAAATCAACAAATTGAAGCTTGATTCAAGCCCCAAATCAATGCATGAATACATAGAAACGATCACCTAGTCGTGAGGATCGTAAGGTATGTCAAATTTTTGATATTTATGAAGTTGAGAATTCTTGATGTACATAAGAAATTCGAAATTGATGTTGCATGATTGTGGTATGGATGATATTGAAGTGAAATAGTGTTTAGGAGTAAACCCTAGACAAGAATATATTGAAATCATGCCTAGCTCAAGTAAATTCAGATTTTGTTGATGCTAAATTCATGTATGCGATGTTTTTAGGGTTTTGATTGCTAAAAATTAGTGTTATGATATCAAGAACATGCTTAAATTGAAAGCTGAATTCAAACAGCTCCTGATCAGAATTTACAGCCGACTTGTATTAGCTGTAAACTGAACAAAACATGACAAAAACATGTGTTTCTTGAGTCTAAAATGTAATTCCAGGAAATATCTTTAAAACCCCACTGGAATCGCATTTTTTCAACAAAAATTGAGCGTTTTATGAATTTTTTCCGTATCAAAGGTTCAAGCTGCGTTTTCTGGTAGAATTTGCAGCCCATTACGAATATCATAACTCAATTTAGGAATTTAGTTATGATCTCAAATTTTTACTGTAGATATTTTTAAGCGATTAAAAGAATCTCCAATTGGAATTTCGTCAATCGGATAAACGAGGATTTTTAATGAATTTTTTCGTAAGCTGCAGTCAGAAGTGATGAATCTGATTGTAGCTTAGTAAATGAATTTTTATAAATTTTGGTAGAGAGTTAGACTCTAAAAATTTAACACAAGGACAACCCCTCTGAGGGACATGTCGCATAAAAAGATTGTAATTTTTGCAAGCTCGTAAGTACAGTAAACGGACGTCCCCAAACAGCCTATTTTCAGTGAAATAAACTATACATGTTAGTGAATGAATGATTAATGCAAGTTGAATATGAAATTATGCAAATGTGTGCTCGTTATCAAGTACAATGATGTATGCTAACAAGAATGTGTTGATGATATCCTGAAAGCATAGGAGCCATGTCAACACAGACACGAGCATGGAAGGGCAATGGGTCAAAGGTAAATACGGAAGCTATGCATGAACTCGGACGCACGAGGTAAGTGATTTCCGTAATCACTTCTTATTTTGTTTAAGTAAGGTAGTGTTAGTTAATTGAGCATGGTGATGATTGAAGTTTGATATAGTTTTGGTTGTATGAAATCAGTAATTTTAGCTAAGTAGACCGAACGGGACAATATAAAGTTGTAATGATATGACGGATTGATGTCTAAGTAATGCTACGGTATTGTAACCGGGTAATGGGTAGAATTGCACATAAGTGCACCAACCGAGAATGGGGACTTAGGTTAATGGTCAAAAGACTTAGCTTTTGACCTTAAATAAAAGAACGGGTTAACAAAATTCGAACGGGTCGAATAAATGTGCATAAACTTCATAATGCTAATGAAACGCGTAAAGATCAAGGACCCGGGTAAGGACGTTTTGCCCATAATGTAAGGACAAGTCTTACGGATAACTAGAAATAATTGTGAGCAATTTGATTGAGGAATGTCCGAGATACGCAAGTTTTAATAATAAAAATATGAATGGGTTGAATAGTCGAAACGAGTATGTAGAGCCGAAGGCTTTAAGTTAAGATTTTTCCTTGTTTGGATGTTATATTACAAGCTCATATGTTAGAAAATCGATTTACCAACGCATAGGAAAAAGAATCATGTTAATTGGATTCGTAGATCAAAAGTTATGCAAATTGTAAGTCGAAAATACCCTTGGAATTCATAGCCGGGAATTTACAGCAGCAAATTGAAAGTTTCTGTCGAAATAGGGCTGTCGCGCCCCGCGAGCGCCAGTCAGCTGGCAAATTTTGGTTTTCTTGTTTGATTTCGCATCCGGACTCCATGTTTTAATGATTTTCGATGTCCCTTAACTTATATTAAAGCCGGTTTGAAACACGAGTGATGTTATTAGCCTCTGGATAATGAAAGTATGTATTTTTCTTTCGTGTTAGAGAAGAAAGATTATAAGTAATCGAGACTAGAAATGAGTGGGCATGCAGTATGGTAAGTATAAAACTTATATCACGGAAGTTGTGATTATGATAAGAAATGCGAGATTAAGTGAATAAAAGTAGTAAGCAAGGGCTCACGTCTATGTGTGTGTATGTGAATGTGTGCGTATGTATGTAGGTGTATATGTTGTATGTATGTAGGAATTAGGAACGTATACGTTTGTGGATGCGAGATGTTATAAGTATATGAAGGAATGGTTTGGACTGGTTTCATTATGTTCTAGCATTAATGTTTGCTAATCGTGTGTTTGAGATTGGAATGAAATGCAGGTACATGAACACCGAGTTCATGAAGTATCGAAGTCGAATTCGGAACAAGAAAATACGAAAGGATAGTTGAATGAATTAAAGTTCCTACTGTTAAATGTTATTCAATATTGGACTATATGAGAATCATGCCGTATGATATTGTTAACGACTAATGGTTATGATGTATGTGATGTCCACAGGTATTGCACGGATTACCGCTACTACTACCGAAGATAAGCAAGCGTTGATCGAGTCAAGGAGCAAGGGTTGTACGGAAATATGTATTGTCTTGAAGTGTCAATTTAATGTGGTTATTGTAAATCCCTTTTGTAAATGTTTATTATTTGTATTTGAGCCTTTAAGTAAGTATTGTGTCTAAATAAGAAAGAAATTTTTGGGCTCGTATTTTTTCGCTGTGTCATATTTAAGCTCTTACAAGTTGGTCTTACAGGGAATCGTTCATTATACGAACGGGTCATGCCCGAATTTTGTAAATAATAATACTTATTTTGGAGTAAGAAAGGTGGGCCTTACAAGTTGGTATCAGAGCCCTGGTTTGAGAGAAATCAAGTAGAAGGAGGTAAAAACTTGAACTCAAACCTGTGTGCTCTTGTGACAAGGAACCCGTACAATCCAAGACTCGATCAAGGCTTAAAGGTAGAAGCGAATGTAAGTATATATTTAAGTATGTATATGAAGGAACTAACAGTATGTCATGTGTAAGGTAAGCATAGTTGTCTGGACAGGATGACCCGCGAGAGTGGTCTAGGATTGACACCAAGACACATAGTAAGATAAATTGGTTCCAGGTACGTATATTTAATATATGTAAGCACATGTAATGGCAAAACCCATCAATGAAAGGATAATTTTAAAATGAAAAATAATAATGGAATAGTAATGAAGTTTTGAAAAAGTTACACGTGCTGAAAACTAACTCTTCGGACATAAGGTGACGGTTACACGAAGACACGAAACTAGTATGTGGATTTTGTACCTGGCCAGTACACAAGAAGCATACGACATTCTTGAGACCATGATAACTGTTACATGTATGTCCGTTAGAATTAGGGAGTAGGTGGACGTGAGGATGAAGGGAAAATGTGAGACTCTCAAGAAATTGAAAGTACCAAACAAGAATGAGAGTGTGAATGATATGTTAGAATCCGCGAGGCGGATTCGAAACATAGAAAGAATGAGAAAGTGTGAATGATATGTTAGAATCTGCTAGACGGATTCGAAACATAGAAATAATGAGAAAGTGTGAATGATATGTTAGAATCCGCGAGACGGATTCAAAACATAGAAGGGTGACGAAAATGAATGAGATGTTTGAATCCGCGTGACGGATTCAAAACATAGAAGGGAATGAATGATAGAATGAAAAAGTTCAAAATTTGTAAATAGGCACGAATCAAATAAGTAAGAATGAATGACAAGAATGAAAGGCTCAAAATTTTAAGTAATTATAAATCGAATGAGTAAATATCCTTTTCAGAAGCAGATATTATTATTGCTATGTTTTGAACTTATATATATATATATATATATGTTAATATATATGAATATAATTACGTTCATGTATTGCATGCAAGGATAAATGAGTTATGCGGGTCCAATGGTGAGTACCATTTGAACCCGGTATTTAATGTTTGAAATGGTTAAGTTATTTAATTGTAGGTGAGCATGATGTACGGTAATGTAATGTCACAAACTGGAAGGAAATAGTCAAGCAAAGTATGGATAACGAGTCAATGGATTTTGACTTGCGTCAGGTATGTATAAGAGTTATGCATTTAATAGAAGCTTATGACTCGACTAGAGATGGATGCGTCAGAATAGGATAATCGATAGGCATATGTAAGACTGTATTTACAAATTAGACTTCCGAAGGTCAAACGAAATATAATGATAAGTAATAAACCAAGTAATAAAATAGAGGTAAGAAAGTGATTGTAGTCTGACTTTTGAAAAGCCGAATGAAGATGAATTGTTAATAATAAAAGAAGTAATAAAAGAATGGATAGAGCAGTTTGGTCCATTAAGTAAGTATAAAACATTGAAATCGGTTGATGTGGCAAGAAGTTTTAGCTATAAGGAATAAACCATGGATAAATTACAAGCGTGAAATATGTTAATACTCGACTCTAGAGAGTCAAAGTGAATGACGGGTTATTGTTGGTGCATTTAGTGTCTGTTAACTTCGTCTTAATCGAGTCTTATGTCTAGATAGGATAAACGAGCACACAACAGGGTCAAAATTAGGGTTTTACATGTAAAAGTGGGTGATTCCGCTTGAAAGTGTCAATGTGCAGTTCAAGCGAAATCAACACATGTGATTTCGCTTGAAACAGACATGTCATTTGGAGCGGAATCTCAACACTATATATATATATGTGTGTGTTGTGTTCATTTGGAGCGGAATCTGACCATATGTTCTGAGTCGAGGTGCTGTCCATTTGTCATTTGAACGTGTAAAATCTCAGGAAATCAGTAATAGAGAAAGATTAGAAAGGAACAAGTTGTGTTGACATCTTTTACATTGATTCCGCCTTTGTACTTGATGATGAACTACTCATACTGACTATTTAGGGTCACCGAACAATCCAACAAGTGGTATCAGAGCTCAGGACGAGGAGTTCATACCAATTCAGCTTGATTTCATCGGATTCTCACACTTCTACTCTTCTTTTCTGATTTGAACAAAATTTAATGGTTAAAATGGCTTAAAACTCACACATATCAAGCGAAACATAGTTCTAACTGATCCTTGAAAGTATTGGACCTTAATTCGAACGAATTTTGATAAAAAATTGTAATTTCGCTTGAAAAACTGATCGAATTGCTGATGTCATCTTGATTTCGCTTGAAAATATTGTCTGATTTTGCTTGAATTCAGATTTCGCTTGAAAGTTCAAGCGAAATAAGTGATTTCGCTTCAAGTGACCTGATTTTGCTTGAACTTGTATTGCAATTCCGCTTGAAAAGCATATTTCGCTTGTAAAGCTGATTTCGCTTGAGAGCTTATCTCGCTTGAAAGCTATTTCGCTTCAACTGATTTCGCTTGAAATTGCTGTTTTTCAAAATCAAATTTTTTTTTAAGTGTTTGTTGATTATTTCAGGTACGTGAAAGATGGATGAGTTCAGGAATCCATTATATGATGTGTTTGCTTTACTGGTGGTTCAGGAGATGACACTTCAAACAACACGAATGAAACTACAACAACACCGAATCCAAAGAAAATTCTTTCTGATGCTATAAGTGTAGACAGTGCGTATGAAACATACAATAAGCCGCCCAAGCTGATGGCGATTGAAGATTACAACAGGTGGGCTACAAGATTTGAGGAATGGCTTAAGGCGTTTGCTTATCAGAGTTGGAGAAGTCTGAAAAATGGCTATGATTTGGGGAGAGATGATTATGAGAACTTGGAAGATAATCAAATTGAAAGATATGTTTCTGAACAAAAGTGTATTTCTTTGCTTCACCAATCTGTTCGAGATGATATTGTCGCACTGATCGAATACAAAGATTCGAGAGATCTCTGGGAAAAATTAAAAATAAAATGTATTGGTAGTGCTGAAATAGTTAAGAACAAAAAGAAACTGTTATGAAAAGAGTTTGTTTTGTTTGGTTGTTTAAAGAACGAGTCAGTTTCCAAGATGATTGAGAGATTTGGACATCTGAATATGGAGCTTGCTAGACATGACATCATTTACACTCAAGAAGAGCTGGTAGACAAGTTGTTTGACGCACTTCCGAATGAGCAAGACTGGCAATATTTTGCATTGATGCTGAAGAATACAATAAAGCCTGCTGATTTGAAGGTTGATCTGCTTATAGAAAGACTGGAAAGCCATGAATTGGAGATCAAGAAATCTAGCAAAGTCAATAACACATCTTATCAGCAGAATGTGCAGTTGTACTACAGAGGAAATCTACCAAAGACTAGTTCTCCAAGAACAACATTTTCTGCAGAAAGTTCAAATATTGTGAATCAAGAAACTCCTCACAGTGGTTTTCGTAGTGGATCTTCTTCAACAACTCCAAGCCAATCTACAACAAAGAATCTGTTTCAATGTAACATTGCTGTTGATCTGAAGAATGGTCAGAATTTCAGTGAATAGTCTGCCAAACAACAGATGGTGTTTTTAGCGTCTGTGTTAGAATCGTACGAAAGTCTCGTTGCAGGAAAGATAGGCAACACCAACCTAACAAAGGAAGACTACGATCAGATTGATCCTGAGGAGATGGAATTGATCGATATAAGGTGGTGTATGGCTAGTGCAGTGAGAAGAGCGCAGTGTTTCATGGAGATTACTGGAAGACAATCTATTGGTGGACCTTCTACCAAGTTAGGTTTTGACAAGTCAAAAGTGACGTGCTTCAAATGCAAACAGAAAGGTCACTTTAAGCGTGAGTGCAGAAATGCTTACACTGATGATACTGCAAATCCTTTTCGAGAGGATTATTACAAGAGAGCGATCTATCATCAGAATAAATCAGAACCTCCCAGGATGAAGCAGATAGAGGAGGTACCCAAAGAGAAATCCAGGGCACTTGCAGTTTTTCATGACGATGAAGGTTATGATTGGAGTGATGTTTTGCGGAGGAAGACGCAGTTGGTTATGCTTTCACAGCAGCAAAGATTGTTCCGTTTAAAGATAAAAGATCTGAAGAAGTGAAGTATGTGAACAGGAGGGAAACAGCTCATTTCATGAAAAGCAAAATCTATCGTATATACAAAGAAGCTAAACAGGCGAAAAGATGGGATCCTGATAGAGAATGTTATCTTGATCCTAATGGTAACATAGCTGTGGATCCAGATATTGTTGATCTTGAAGTTCTCACCAAGCAAATTGCTGATGAAGAAGAATCCAGAAAGAGAGAATGGTGGGGAGGAGGAGAAGCTGTTGAGAAAGAAAAAGAAAAGGAGACAGCAAAAGAACCGGAGACAAAGAAGATTGATGACGGAGTTATTGATACGTCACAAGAACTCACCGCTGAAAACTTGAAGAAGATGGCTGACAAAGTTCTAGCTGCAAAAGAACTAGAGGTAGTTTCTGGTTCTGGAACTGAGTCCAAAGATAAGGTCAGTACAAATGATACACATGTGTCAGGTAAGAATGGTAAATATGAGAACAACTGCAAAAATTGCATGAAAGAGTGCAAAGTTTGTAGTACAGTTGCTTACCTTAGTGGTAAGAAGGTTGAAGAACTGACTGGTAGAGTCAGAAGTGTTGAAGATCAAATCTTAAACCGGGATAAATTGTTGAAAGCTTCGAACGGCAAATTAAAAGAATTAACTGAGAAAATCGAAAAAGATAAAAATGACGTAGAAAGAATTAGGAAAGAAAATGAAAAATTGATTCTTGAAAATCGTCAAATCTCAGAAAATTTTGAGAAGCTAAAACGAACGGTTAAAGATTGTGATGAAAGAAATGGTAAGACAGACAAGGAAAATCTTTAACTGACTGGTGTTCTTAGAGTGAAAGAAGAGTTTATCAATCAGCAACTGGATGAAATTGCTAAGTTGAAGCTTCAATTTCAAGAAGCCAAAATTGAAAATGAACGCATCCAGTTGAAATTGAACAGTTACAACTCTGCAAGCTTTGTTTTAAAACACATTGTTCCAAAACCTATCGGGAAAAACAAAGCAGGCAAAGATGTTTACTCGGATGGAACTGGGGTTGGGTTTCATCAGGTTCCACCACCAGTTTTAAACAATTATTCAAAGAAAAAGTCCGGGTTGGTTAATGATGAAGATGAAACAAATGAAATAAAACTTCCAGAGTCAATTGATGTTACATTTTCTTCATCCGATGATAGTGTTCAAACTGATATTGTTAAAGGCAAGGCTGAAAGTGTTTTGAAGTCTGATAGTGATTCAGTTGAGGATGAAGAGTGTTTTCTGAACAATTACATTCCGAAATCAAAATCCAAAAACAACTTAAATGAAGAACCTACTCTTGTCATGTACAAGATGTCGGGGCCGGATAAGTTGTATTCGGATTCTGAGTTTTCACTGGAGAATGTTAATGTGAACAAGTTGAAAAATGTTTTCAAACTGGTTGAAATTGATTTGTCTGAAGTAGAAGGTTTGAATCAGACAAAGAGACAAATGAATTTTGAAAAAGATAAAGCTTACTACAAGAAACCTGTTGTTCCACCGCGTTTTTATAACAACAATCGAAACAAATGGTCGGGTGGTTATCAGGGTGGTAAGAATTATCAGAAAAAGAATGTTCAAAACAAAAGGTTTGCTGAGAAAAAGGTGTTTGTGAACAGTTCAAGTTCACTTTCTGATGAAAAATCTGAGATTTTTTCAAAATCAAACAAAGAGTTCTTTAAGAAGAAAGCATCGCAACCTCAGTCTGAAGGTACAAGTCGGGTAGTTGACACCCGAACATGCTTCAAATGCAATAAAGTTGGACATATTGCACGAAAGTGTACCAACTTGAAACCTAAGACTGAAGTTGTAATGAATTCAAGAAAGAAAGATGATGTGAAGGGAAAAGCTCCATTGGTTGTTGAGAAAAAGGTTTTGAAAAATGACAACACCAAGATCAAAACTGAACCTGTTAAGAATGTGATAACTAAAAATGACAAGTTTTACAAATGGGTTGCGTCGCCTCAACAAGCATGGAAGCCAAAATCTGAGAAACAAACTTCAACTCCACAAGAGATGAAGAATGTTCCGAAAAAGATTTTTAAAAGGAGATACAAAAGGAAAATATTCCAATTTCTTATGAAGATTTCACCAAAGAGAATGTCTCTTCAAAAAATGTTGCAAAAGATGAAATGGAAGATAAATTGGAAATGAATGATAAAAATTTTCCACCCCTAAAGTCGGTTGTAAAGTGTGTAGATGAAGTTAAGTTACCCGAGTCTGATGAGGCTTGATCAACTTATTTCAGCTAATCATATTTCTATTTGGTGCAGGAGCTTCCAAGATCCGTTTCGCGATAGATTATGGATAGTGGAGCTTCTCGGCACATGACGGAGAAAACAGCCCTGCTGTACGATGTTAGAAATCTCAATGGTGGTTATGTAGGTTTTGCAGGCAATCAAGGTGGTAGAATAGTTGGTGAAGGAACGTTATCCAATGGGATTGTTACGTTTGAAAGAGTTAACTACATCGCCGAGCTTGAAAACAATCTTCTGAGCATATCTCAGATCTGTGATCGTATGTATACAACGCACTTTACAGACAAAGAATGCTTGATCTTGAAACCAGGATTTGTTGTTCCTGGAGAGTGGGTTATCATGAGAGCGCCTAGAGTGAATGATCTGTATATATTGGACATGAGTGTAGCAACTACAACAACGGGTCAGGCTCATTGTTTTGTTTCAAGAGCAACTGAGAAGGAATCGCAATTGTGGTACCGAAAAATGGGTCATATTCACTTGCGAAAAATGAATCACCTGGTGCATAATGATTTGGTTACTGGTGTACATTTGAAAGGTTTTCATCTTGAGGGGGAGTGCATTAGTTGCATCAAAGGGAAGCAAAAGAAGAAATCTCACCCCAGGAAGAAAGAAAACTCAATTTCGAGACCTTTAGAGAGACTCCATATGGATCTGTTTGGTCCAGCAAACGTCAAAAGCATAACTGGGGATCTCTATTGTCTAGTAGTTACAGATGATTACTCGAGGTTTTCATGGGTTTCATTTTTGCAAACAAAAGATTAAACATTTGGGAGTTTAATCTCGTTGATCAAAAAGCTTGAAAACTTGTACCAAACTCGTGTTCGAAGAATAAGAAGTGACAACGGTACAGAGTTCAAAAGTAGCAAAATGGAAGTGTTTTGTGATAAAAAAGGTATTTTGCATGAATTCAGTGCTCCTTATACTCCGCAGCAGAATGGAGTAGCTAAAAGAAAGAACAGGACGCTAATTGAAATGGCTAGGACGATGCTTGCTGATTCAAAGCTACCAGTAAATTTTTGGGCAGAAGCAGTATCCGCCACATGCTATACACTCAATCGGGTTCTTACTGTCAAGAAATTTAATAAGACGTGTTTCGAGCTGATCAATAACCGCAAACCGAACCTGAAGTATTTAGAACCGTTTGGGTCACCCTGCACTGTTCTGGAGCCTTTTGGTAAATTTGGTCCAAAGAGCATCGAAGGAATTTTCGTGGGTTACACAAGTCCATTGAAACGAGTTTTTGTTCCAAGCTTGAAGCGGATTATTGAAGCACACAATGTTGAGTGTCAAGGTTACACAATGCCACCGCAGAATCCAGGCGATTCATGGCGTTTTAATTACGATAAATTGTGGGATTCGTTTGACATGGAAGAAGAAGAAGAACAACAAGATTTCTTTGATGAGTTGGATATTCTAAGAGAGTATGAGTCTTCGCAGGAAAGGTTCCCAGCTGAGTATTCAAGTCGACCGCGACAAACTTCAAATGACAATGAAGCAGGTCCAAGCAATGCTGGAGAACATGATGATATTCAACAAAATGAAGTTGCTCATGATAATCAGACGGTACAGAATGATAATCAAGAATCTGAGAACATGCCAGTATTTGATCGTGGTGATTCAGATTCTGAGGTGGAGCAAATTCAGATTTCAAGTCAAACAAACCAAGTCAATAAAGAAGGTGCAAATCAAAATATTACTAATCTGGAAGGTGAGGTAGATGTTTCAGGTGAGGTGATGCCGAGAACTCTTTCATACCATCCAGAGGAGCTGATCATTGGAGAATTGCAAACAGGTGTTCGCACTAGACGTCAAATTGACAAAGGCCTTACTTGTTTTTATTCTACAGTAGCACCTTTACAAACTGAGTTTTTACTTAGTTGTTTTATTTCGCAGATTGAACCGCATACATATAAAGAGGCACTAACTGAAGATTCTTGGGTCAATGCTATGCAAGAAGAGTTGAGTCAGTTTGAGAAGTTAGGAGTGTGGAAGTTAGTAGACTTGCCTGATGGTCAGAGGAAGATCAACACCAAGTGGGAATTCAAGTGCAAGAGAGACGATAGAGGGGTTATTATTCGTAACAAAGCTCGACTCGTAGTCCAGGGTTTTAGTCAGCAAGAGGGGATAGATTTCACCGAAGTGTATGCTCCCGTGGCGACTAGAAGCGATCAGAATCTTCCTAGCATTTGCATCTTGGAAAAATTTCAAAGTTTATCAGTTAGATGTTAAATCGGCGTTTCTCTATGGGAAGGTAAAAGAGGAGGTATATGTCGGACAGCCACCGGGCTTCACCGATCCAATCCACAAAGACAAAGTATATTTGCTAGACAAAGCGCTGTATGGTTTACACCAGGCCCCGAGAGCTTGGTACGAGACATTGTCTCAACACCTACTAGCCAATAGCTTCATTCGTGGAAAAGTGGATGCCACTCTCTTCACCAAAAAGGTCGACGACCATCTTCTGATAATTCAAATATATGTGGACGACATCATATTTTGGTCAACAAATTAAAATTTGTGCAAAGATTTTGAAAAAGTTATGAAGCAGAAATTTGAAATGTCATCGATGGGTGAGATGAAATTCTTCTTGGGACTACAGGTTGATCAATTGCCTAAGAGAATTTTCATACATCAAACGAAGTACGTTCATGATATCTTGGAGAAATTCGGGATGTCAGGTTCTACTTCGGCTTCCACCCCATTAGCGACGAACCATGGGATAAATCCTGATCTCACCGGAGAGAAGGTAGATGAAACGATGTATCGTTCCATGATCGGATCGCTGATGTATTTGACAGCTTCAAGACCTGATATTATGTATCCAACCTGCCTCGCAGCAAGATTTCAATCTAATCCGAGAGCTTCGCACATGGTAATTGTCAAAAGGATATTACGCTACCTTAAAGGAAATTCATCCTTGGGGTTGTGGTATCCAAAAGATGGCGAATTCATGCTCGAAGGTTATTCCGATTCAGATTTCGGAAGCTGCAAAGTTAACGCTAAATCAACAACAGCGGGGTGCCAGTTCTTTGGACCAAGATTGGTTACCTGGCAATGCAAAAAGCAGACCTCTGTGGCTTTATCCACATGTGAAGCGGAGTATGTATCTGCTAGTAGTTGCTACTCACAGATCTTGTGGATCCAGCAACAGATGCGCGACTACGGTTTGCAATTTCTAAACACCCCTATCTTTGTTGATAATGAGGCAGCGATTAACATTATGAAAAATCCAGTTCATCACGCTAAAACAAAACACATTGAAATTCGTCATCAATTCATTCGCGATTGTTTTGAGAAGAAGTTGATACGAATTGAGAAAATCCACACTGACGAACAAAAAGCTGATTTACATACCAAAGCGTTTGATAAAACTCGTTTTCAATATTTGCTAAAATTGAACGGTATGAAGCTTTTATCGGTGTTGGAAGAGATTCTTGGCGTTGATGAAGGTACCACTGTAGATGATGATGTTGAGAAGCAATCTGCAATGGTTTGTCGATTTTTTACTTGTTTTGGTATTTAGGGGGAGTAGGGTAATTTTTTCAGAAAATACAAAAACAGTAAAAAATCTCAAAAATCCAAAAACATGAGATATTTTCAAAATCCAAAAACAATAAAAAACCAGAAAAGAGCTTGTGTAAAAAGGGAAAATGATAGTACATCGGCTTGACAGTTACAGTATGCTAAAGATATGTAATGTTTAAAATGGGTTAAACAGTCTCGCTGATGATGTGCCGATAGGTTTTTACACATTTAGTAGATTTGTTCGGGATATAAATCTAAAATCCTTACTTGCTTATTTCGTGGGGAACACTACATGGATATATAGGTAACCCCTGAAATATTGTTTGAAGGATCCCTCTTTCTGAGATACTAGGTCTTTATACTCAGTGATATCTGGGGTATTATCCCGGGACTTCTGATTTTGCGGAAGCAATGGCCTAGTCCCCGTATAATACTTTCTGCATTGCTTGAAATATAGCGCCGCCCTCAGCTAAAAATGATAAAATATTGAAAAATGCTAATCATGGCTGTTGTAAAAAAGATCCTCTAAAGGGGACACACTGTCACACCCCGACCACGTAAAACAACAAAACATGGCGGAAACATCAGCGAGTGTTGTAACAGAATCATTGTTTCATAACACATGGAAATTTAAATACTGTTTTATTGAATAAATGAGTTACAATGTCTTGATAATCAAAGAAACATAACATAAATAACTAGTCTTGCATCTTTTATTGTCACTAAGGCCCATGTCCGCCTAAGTGTATCTTGATCAATCCTATGCTTCATTTCCTGAAACACATGTGAAAATAGGTACGTCAGCATAAAAATGCCGGCGAGTACATAGGTTTTGTGAAAATTAAGATTCATGACTTATGTTTAAGAAAATGTTTAGTCATGAACCTTGTAATTTGCTTTGTCTTTGTAAATCATTGGAAAAACAATAAGTTCAGATGATACGTATAAATAAGAGAATAATGCATGGTTAAATGAATAACCATGTAAAATGAGTTTGTATAAGTTAAGTTGTTTGTAAAACAATATATTGTGAAAAGTATGTTATTTGTATAGAATGTTATATGTCATAAACTGAAATGATTCAAATAACGCTACGATATGTAATACCATACAAACACTTATATATAGGAAGTACCAGCGGCGTATCCACCATGTTTGTATCATATTACACACGCATCGTTACTTAATCACTTACTCAAACCAAACCAACAACGTAAAATGTTCATGTCTAATGTAAATCATGTAATGTATAACCAATGTCAAAAGTGTTTATGTGTCAAATGTAAACCATGTAATATGTAACCAAAATGATATGTATGGCTAGTGAAAATGTATCAACTAAACCATAGATGAAATGCACAAAACAAAGCATTGAAGTAAAACTTGGTTTAAATCAAAGTTATGTTTTGTGGAAATGCATGATCAATGTAAATCATGTAATATGTAACCAAAATGATCTGTATGGCTAGTGAAATGCATCAACTAAACCATATGCACAAGAACATAGTATTGAAGTAAAACTTGGTTTAAATCAAAGCTATGTTTTGTGTAAATGCATGCTATACTGATACGAACATCTATGCGGTGTTGTGAAAATGCATACATCCAAGCCTTGAGACTGCGGCGATAAACCCTTAAACCCCTTAAAGGTTTATCTAAATTATGTATATCGAATTCGGTCATTCCTTTCATCCCCTTTCCCTGGGATGTCCGGAATTGGAGTTGTCAATTCCTATGGTACCACTTCCTACTAACGAACGGCATAGCTAATGTTAATGAATGTATTGTTCCATTGTAAACAACCCAAATGTCATAACAAAATGTAAGCATGTGATGAAAACGATGTACTAAGTATGCACGCAATGGACATACATAGCATAAAATGTAAATGTAAAACAATGTACTAAGTATGCACGCAATGGACATACATAGCATAAAATGTAATGTAAAATGGTGAAATCATGTACTATAAATGTACTAATAAACATAGCAAGTATATGATGTGAAAACATGGAAAGCATGAAAGTAACAAGTAGGCACATGTGTTCCACCCCAAAACAGTTTGGAAAACAGTAAAAGAGGGGTCTATGTACTCACTTGAGATTGCTTAGTAGTCCTTGAGTAACAACCAAACAATGCTAGAGATCGCGGATATCAAACGGCGCCTAATATAGGTAACTACATTAATAAACCGGACCTAAATCGGAAGATCGGATAGAATGAGGGTTCGTAAGCCAAACGAGTATAGAGACTCGTGTCATATGGTTTAACAAAGCCTACATACTAAATGAAACCTAAAATAAGTGTTTACGACCCATTACGACCCGTTTAGGAAGCTAATGCTTACTTTAACGCGTCGTGCGCGTGAAACGCGTTCGGACCGCCTAACTAGTCCTATGACAAGTGTTATATGCCTAAACATGTTACATGATCAGTTATGTGACAAAGGTTTAGGTTACATATGCTTAATTACCAATTATACATGAAAAGGGTATTCTGGTAATTTACCTAAGGCATATAAACTACCTATCATACAACTACTCAAACGATGTGACCATAGGGTATAACCTCGGAAGGTTATTCCCTACCTACTATGGTCACCTAATGTGTTTGGTCGGATCCTAATGATCGACCAAATGGGTCGGGTTCGAGGTATAAGCGATTTATTAGATCGCTTACCCTACGACCCTAGACAACGTGGTAATCAGTAGGCATAGTCCCAAGGGACTATAACCAACGTGATTACACTCACGTTGCGAAGTTCAAACGAACTTCGCATTGACCATAAACTGGTCAATGCAGAAAGTCAAACAAAGTTTGACTTTCAGACTCGAAAGACTCAAAAAGCAATAAAAGAACGAAAGAATACTTACGAAGGGTCCCCGAATGCTAATCTCGATTCAAGAATCTCAGGTATGAAACAATGGTTTCAACTTAGAGTTTCTCAAATCAAAATTCTAGTGGTTTAAGAAATGGGGGGCATGGGGTATTTATAGTGTTCGGTCCACCGTTAAGATCGTTTCATGGAAACCGTGCTTTAATCGCATCCATACAAGTGTTGGAACCTTATGGTGACTAAAAATGGTCCTTATCATCTGACTAAGCAATTGAGAATGTGTGGGTGAGGATCAAACAGCTGCAATCTGCTGTTAAATGCAGTTAATCTGGTCTGATAGTCGGACGGGGCCCGCTTCAGGATCAGACAATTATAATGCGGGCCGCATGGCCCTTCTGATCAGCATACAACTTTCAAAAATGACAGTTTCAGCCCCTGCACGTGTTTAAGGCCATTTCCGACACTTCTAAGGCCCGTAAAGCCAACTTTAAGGCCCTAAAATGTTGCCTAAACATTGTGGACATGAAACATGCTCAAAAATATGCCGGGTGTTGGTTCGTTTGGTCGTACGAACGCGATGTTCGCTTAATTACGACGGAATGCGTATAAGCGCGAAAAACGATCCAAATGACGCAACGAATGGATTTTTCTTATGCCGAACACTAAAATAAAATATTTTAGTGCTTACATAAATTTTTGGATGTCCGGATGTATTCAGAACGTAAGTTATGCGCGAAAATGCAAACTTGTGCACTTTTTGACACTTTTAGTCCCTGAATGACCCAAAAGTTTATTTTAGCACACCGAACCCCTCAAAGCCCATTTCTAAGCTATATAAAGGATATTTAAGGTGTGTTTAACTTATGGTCATGTTCCGGAATGTCTTTTACAGTTCAATTTGGCATACTTTCGCAGTTTGTCAAGTTTAGTCCCTGTAAGCGAATTAGCTTGTTTTTGCCATACCAAAGCCTTCAAAACTTATTTCTAAGTTATGTAAAGGTTATTTAAGGTATGTTAAGCCTATTTCACTATTCCGGAGTTTTTGTTGCATTAAACTGGTTATATTTACGCATCGGTGCGCGTATAACCTTCTAGAAAGCGATTTAGAGTTTGGAATTGAACAAAAATTGATATGTGCAAATGATACACATATTTTTACAAATCCCAAGTATGAAATATAATATTTCATTGGTTCGGTATTTGTTTGATGGCCGTGGAGGCACAGGTGTTACACACACCAAAAGTCGAAGTCATCATCTCTCTGCTGAACGGAAGTTCTGACCTGAGCTCTCATGGTTCTTCGCAATTTAACCCCTTACAGATATCATCTGCGTATACTCACCTGTAAGACTGAATATTGGGATTTGGATATGGGAGTATATTCAATAGGTGGGACACATGAATGAGTTTAAGTTCCTAAAACATTTAATCCGTATCCTGGACAGATTGAAATTTGTGTGAAAATTTAAGTGGATCAGTATATCGACAATCTAAGTGAATTGTTTAATTCTGAGTATGAATTTAAAGCTTAACGGTACTTGTGATTTGTCGAATAGCTGATATGATTCCCTAACACGCTCACCAAAAATATGTTTGTAAATAGTTTACATTTTCTGCATTTAGTTCTGCATTTCATTTCTAGTCTAGAAACTTTATTAAAAATCCAAAAAGATTTTACATTTCTACTTTATTTTTGACAAACCAAAGTGGAAAGCTGATCTTCAGATTCAAATTGAAGCAGATGCAGGAAGTTTCTGAACCGGAAGATGAGTTGTGAGCTTAACATGATAAGTTTGTGAAAGTTGAAAAGTTAAAGCAAGTTCAATAATTTGAAACTTGTAAATTTTCAGAAAAAGTTGAACTAAATGTCAGTGTGAATTGTCTCAGATCAACCAAGGTCATTAAGTTGGACTTGGTAGATAAATTTGAGTAATCAGGGTCATTAATTTGGACCTGAATACTTAAGTGGATTTCTAATTCTGACAAGATTATTAATTGAGAATGAATGGTAAGTTTGGATTAAAAATATTATTGTCATATATCTTATATTTAGGTAGAGATTGTGCCGGAAACAGGAATCAAGTTCCCCATGGCATAGAAAATGTTAAAGTTTGAACCAAATTTCGAGCCCTAGCTTATCGAGAGGGGGGGTTTGCAAAAGGGAGAGTCAGAATTCTGGATCAACATTCAAAGGGGAGATTGAAGATTAAGTTTGAAGATAAAGATTGAAGGAAGCTTTTACAATGTCAAGACAATTTGGAAAGAGACAAAGACTAAAGACTCGACGCCGAAGACTTCGTCAACATCCAAGGGGGAGTCTGTTGGTGCATTTAGTGTCTGTTAACTTCGTCTTAATCGAGTCTTATGTCTAGATAGGATAAACGAGCACACAACAGGGTCAAAATTAGGGTTGCACATGTAAAAGTGGGTGATTCCGCTTGAAAGTGTCAATGTGCAGTTCAAGCGAAATCAACACATGTGATTTCGCTTGAAACAGACATGTCATTTGGAGCGGAATCTCAACACTCTATATATGTGTGTGCTGTGTTCATTTGGAGCGGAATCTGACCATATGTTCTGAGTCGAGGTGCTGTCCATTTGTCATTTGAACGTGTAAAAGTTCAGGAAATCAATAATAGAGAAAGATTAGAAAGGAACAAGCTATGTTGACATCTTTTACATTGATTCCGCCTTTGTACTTGATGATGAACTACTCATACTGACTATTTAGGGTCACCGAACGATCCAACAGTTATGACCCGAGTGGAATACCTAAGTTCTAATGGAAAGGACAAGTATACGTGAGGAGCACTAAAGCATAAAGCGATGAAATTGAATGCATGCTTGAATTGACAAGAAGTACAAATGTGTACTTCGTTATGTGTATTTATAGTAAGAAAGAAGTGGCAGGTTGACTTTGAAAAGTCAAACTGCAGAAGTTGATAAATAAGTTAAAGAATTGCGAAAGAATAGTTATGTATTGAACCATCGTGAATGGGTCAAACAACTAAAATGATATGTTAAGAAATGGTCACGTATTGACCTGTTTTGTACAGGTGAAACGCATTAATGTCTTACGAAGAAATTGAGAAAGTATTAATATATATAAAGGAAGGATTCGGGATGTGATGACCCTAGCTAGGTCAGTGAAAGAATGCTCATAAGTGAAAGCTCGTCACACGGATGAATGAGGTCAATCCGAAACATGGTATGGATAGTGACGAAGAGGACCGGCTCGTTGCTGCATGTTCAAGTACTGCGCCAAGGTAGTAAGGTTAGCAAATTATTTAATATATGAATGTAAAATTTTACGCTGCGGTTGAAAAAGTATTTCCGTATGAATTATTGATAGCCCAAAATGTGACATGAAAAGGAAGGTTGAGTCTTATAGGTCGACCAAGGAATGAATTTCAACTCGAACTTAATGTTATTGAGCTGTATGAATGCTAGTGCCTAATAAGTAATCCATGAAACGAGATTAACCAGCAAGTAGTAACCGAAAGACACGGATGATAGCCGTAAATTGCGGCGGGTTTAAAATGAAGGTTCGCCTTAGACTCTAAAACCTATATGTGAATAGAACTTGAACATACAAATGTGTTAAAATATGTTATATGTATGAAGGGACGAAACTCGTTTATAAGTAGGTCTATTGTTAGATGATTATATGCATGAATAAGTACGATATGTTGAATGTGTACGAGTGAACGAGATTGCATGCGTAAATGAATAAAATAATGATGACTAGGGATTGGTTTTCGCAAGAAAATTGAAAATCTTGATAAGTATGAATGTATGTCAGGATGCTAGTTTCAAATTATGGACTATGGGATGTGTGACTAGTGATAATTCTCATAACATACTTATGTAAGTCTTCCAATGTAACTCGAATGAATGAACAAACGAAGAATAAAACTAGACGGGTTGTAGAAGAAAAGAAAGAGGTTTCGGGGATGAAACCTTCTTTAAAGGGGGTAGACTTGTAACACCCCGAAAACAGATTTGGTAATTAAAATACGTTAGTACTAAAAGACGGGTAAATTACCGTTAGGGGTAAAAGTAACCCGGTGAATATTAGGATTTTTAAATAAATAAGCCTAATATTAAATAAAAGCTGAACGAAAGCTTTTGAGAAAAACAAAGTATGTGAAGAGGCCCGAGTTAACGGGACTTAAAATATAACGAGTTATAACTTCCCGAACCTATTAAGTTAACTAGGAATAATTAACCTAGTTAGTAGTATGTGGTTAAATGATAAATGGTGAGTAGTAGCTTCAATTTATCAAGATAAAAACATGAGGGACTAATGTTGTCAAGTGGGGAACTTATATTGATTAAAAATAAAAAAAATAAAACACAACACACACTGGATATGTGTGTGCGTGCGTGAGATCGCCCAGGAGAAGAAGAAAGGGTTAAAAACCCTAACTTCAGCAAAATCAACAAATTGAAGCTTGATTCAAGCCCCTAATCGATGCATGAATACATAGAAACGATCATCTAGTCATGAGGATCGTAAGGTATGTCGAATTTTTGATATTTATGAAGTTGAGAATTCTTGATGTACATAAGAAATTCGAAATTGATGTTGCATGATTGTGGTATGGATGATATTGAAGTGAAATAGTGTTTAGGAGTAAACCCTTGACAAGAATATATTGAAATCATGCCTAGCTCAACTAAATTCAGATTTTGTTGATGCTAAATTCATGTATGAGATGTTATTAGGGTTTTGATTGCTAAAAATTAGTGTTATGATGTCAAGAACATGCTTAAATTGAAAGCTGAATTCAAACAGCTCCTGATCAGAATTTACAGCCGACTTGTATTGGCTGTAACCTGAACAAAACATGAAAAAAACATGTGTTTCTTGAGTCTAAAATGTAATTCCAGGAAATATCTTTAAAACCCCACTGGAATCGCATTTTTTCGACGAAAATTGAGCGTTTTATGAATTTTTCCGTATCAAAGGTTCAAGCTGCGTTTTCTGGCAGAATTTGCAGCCCATTACGAATGTCATAACTCAATTTAGGAATTTAGTTATGATCTCAAATTTTTACTGTAGATATTTTTAAGCAATTAAAAGAATCGCCAATTGGAATTTGGTCAATCGGATAAACGATGAATTTTTAATGAATTTTTCCGTAAGCTGCAGTCAGAAGTGACGAATCTGATTGCAGCTTAGTAAATGAATTTTTATAAATATTTGGTAGAGAGTTAGACTCTAAAAGTTTAACACAAGGACAACCCCTCTGAGGGGCACGTTGCATAAAAAGATTGTAATTTTTGCAAGCTCGTAAGTACAGTAAACGGACGTCCCCAAACAGTCTATTTTTAGTGAAATAAACTATACATGTTAGTGAATGAATGATTAATGCAAGTTGAATATGAAAGTATGCAAATGTGTGATCGTTATCAAGTACAATGATGTATGCTAACAAGAATGTGTTGATGATAACCTGAAAACATAGGAGCCATGTCAACACGGACACGAGCATGGAAGGGCAATGGGTCAAAGGTAAATACAGAAGCTATGCATGAACTCGGACGCACGAGGTAAGTGATTTCCGTAATCACTTCTTATTTTGTTTAAGTAAGGTAGCGTTAGTTAATTGAGCATGGTGATGATTGAAGTTTGATATAGTTTTGGTTGTATGAAATCGGTAATTTTAGCTAAGTAGACCGAACGGGACAATATAAAGTTGTAATGCTATGACGGATTGATGTCTAAGTAATGCTACGGTATTGTAACCGGGTAATGGGTAGAATTGCACATAAGTGCGCCAACCGAGAAGGGGGACTTAGGTTAATGGTCAAAAGACTTAGCTTTTGACCTTAAATAAAAGAATGGGTTAACAAAATACGAACGGGTCGAATAAATGTGCATAAACTTCATAATGCTAATGAAACGCGAAAAGATTAAGGACCCGGGTAAGGACGTTTAGCCCATAATGTAAGGACAAGTCTTATGGATAACTAGAAATAATTGTGAGCAATTTGATTGAGGAATGTGATGTTATGAGCCTCCGGATAATGAAAGTATGTATTTTTCTTTCGTGTTAGAGAAGAAAGATTTTAAGTAATCGAGACTAGAAATGAGTGGGCATGCAGTATGGTAAGTATAAAACTTATATCACGGAAGTTGTGATTATGATAAGAAATGCGAGATTAAGTGAATAAAAGTAGTAAGCGAGGGCTCGCATCTATGTGTGTGTATGTGAATGTGTGCGTATGTATGTAGGTGTATATGTTGTATGTATGTAGGAATTAGGAACGTATACGTTTGTGGATGCGAGATGTTATAAGTATATGAATGAATGGGTTGGACTGGTTTCATTATGTTATAGCATTAATGTTTGCTAATCGTGTGTTTGAGATTGGAATGAAATGCAGGTACAGGAACACCGGGTTCATGAAGTATCGAAGTCGAATTCGGAACAAGAAAATACGAAAGGATAGTTGAATGAATTAAAGTTCCTACTGTTAAATGTTATTCAATATTGGACTATATGAGAATCATGCCGTATGATATTGTTAACGACTAATGGTTATGATGTATGTGATGTCCACAGGTATTGCACGGATTACCGCTACTACTACCGAAGATAAGCAAGCGTTGATCGAGTCAAGGAGCAAGGGTTGTATGGAAATATGTATTGTCTTGAAGTGTCAATTTAATGTGGTTATTGTAAATCCCTTTTGTAAATGTTTATTATTTGTATTTGAGCCTTTAAGTAAGTATTGTGTCTAAATAAGAAAGAAATTTTTGGGCTCGTATTTTTCCGCTGTGTCATATTTAAGTTCTTACAAGTTGGTCTTACAGGGAATCGTTCATTATACGAACGGGTCATGCCCGAATTTTGTAAATAATAATACTTATTTTGGAGTAAGAAAGGTGGGCCTTACAAGTTTCATCTCTTCAAGACAATCATCTAGTTTAAGTTTATAAACGAGTTCGTTTTTCTTCAATTCATCATTGATTCTCAAAGTTGACTACTTTGTTTTAGCAAGAATCACATTGTATTGGTACATATCCTTTACTTTCCTAACACATTCATTGGAGCAAAGCTTGTCTATTACCTCGATAGACATTCCCTCAACGACGGCTCTGCCTTTAGCTTTGCAGGTGCATGGTTCTTACTCAGCACAGAAAGCTATTTCATCCAAGACATCTTCTTTAGCTTGTCCTCTTCATTCTTTGTCTTGACATCTTGTGTTGGACCTATAAAAGAACAGATGATATTTAAAAGCCAAAACATGATCTGCTGATCAATAAATAAGCAAAAGATTGAACCACTCTCTCCCAAAGATAGTGAATCTTGAACACCTAATCAGAACATCTGTTCAAGAACAAAGCAAACATCTGATCAAGACTTGGAACCACTGTTCAAGAAGAAACAACATCTGTTGAAAGCTAAAGTCTGTTGAAGACCAAAGCACTGATGAAGTCAAAGGTCTGACGAATAAGACCAAACATCTGTATGGCCAAACAGATGTTTGGATAACTACAACAGAGGATAGCCACAGTGGTTTCCCAATGTAACAATACTTATCTTATAAGTGTTTAGACTAGTTAGAACAGATGATAGTATTTGCACAGATGTTTGAAACAACTGTGAAATCTTTTTTGTTAGGAATGTTAGATGTCACTATTAGGGTGACGTTAGCCATTCACTGAACAGAGCTTTCATACTTAGTATAAACAGATCACCTGTTAGTGATCTATTATCACACACATCACCTTTTCTCTTGTACGAACTGTTTTGTTTACGTGATCAGCTGAGGGGGAGTCCGTAGAGTCAATTGAGTTGTAAAACATTTGAATCCATTAAGATTAATGAAAAACAATCGTTGATGATGACTTCCTATTTGTGAATTCTATTGTGATAATTAATATTGTTTGCAAATATCAAACTCAGTTCTAACAATTGGTATTAGAGCCTAGTTACGTTAAACTCGATTTCACAATCAATTTAACATACAAATATCAGTTCTACAAAGATCCAATATTGTTCGTAGCTTAGAGTTTTAAAGTGAAGAACTAATTAGTGTCTTTCACATACTTTGTTTTTTCTAAAAAAAGAACTTGAGAAATTGACACAAGATGATCTACACAACACTGACTTCAGTAATAAACCACCTATACTTGTCAGATCATAATTTAACATCTGGCAACGTAGGATGGGGAATATACTAGCTCAACAAAATACAGGCCGTTGGAAGTCTGTCGTCTTTGGACCTCATGTTCCAATGGTATCAAGTGCTGAAAACCCAAATGTATATGAGCCAAAGAAGCCGGAGAACTATTCCGAGCAAGATTATAAAAAAATTGAGCTAGATGCGAAAGCCTTTTGTATCGTGACTATGGCTCTGCTGAATGATATCTATGCTGGCCTGTTGCATTTTAATAGTGCCAAGGAGTTGTGGGATGCATTGAAGGAACAATTTGGTTGGACAGAGGATGTTATCGAAAACATTCATGAAATCCTGAACCAGCAATATGAGACTTCACTCATGTCAAAGGGGAGACCCTGACTCAACAGTTTGAATGATTTTCATGTTTAATCAGTGAACTTAAGTTGGTCAACAAAGAATTCACTAAATGAACCTTAAGTAACCGATTTCTAAGATCTCTGCCTGAAAAATGGGACACTATTGCTATAATGATGAGAACATCCCCAGATTTCAAGGACATGAGCCTAACCCAGCTACATGGAAAGCTCCTAACCTTTGAGAGGGAGCTTGTCCAAAAGTAAAAGCTCCAGGAAACTGGAAAGGTGTCTGATAGTTATGTTTTTGGTAACACAACCCTTTTGAGTCAGGTGGGATCATCCCCTGGAATGGGAAATGATCAGAGTTTTGATCATTTTGTTGATATATCAACATGAATCAACTCTGATCAACATTCCACGAGTTATGCTTTTGCAGTAAACAATGATACTCATGTCACGGATAATCTGTCATTTATACTCGATGATCTTAAGCACATAGACCCAACTGACCTGGAGGAGATGGACATTCTGCACCAGGTAGCCCTGCTCAGTCTAAGAGCCAATAATTTTCACAAACGGACTGGCAGGACTTACCCAAGATTAAGTGGGAGGTCTAAAGTGGGGTTGGATTAATCAAAGATTAAATGCTTTAAGGGTGTAATAGGTTAGGACACTTTGCTAGGGAATGCAAGAGTTAAACAAGTAACTCTGCACCAAAGATCACATACCCTAGTCAAAGATCTCAACAAAATACACAACAACAATTTTATCCACAAATGCCCCTGGACCAAATGTGCAAAACACAACCAACTTTGCACAAAATCCGAATCCTATACCTATGCACTATGTCCCTGCACTACCAGTCCCTCAGGTTCAGTATGTCCAAATACCAATTGCACATGTTCAAGCACCACAAGCTACTCCTGCTCCTGCATCTGCAGAGCCTGGTTAACAGAGCTTCTTTACACAAGGCTATGATGATTGGAGTAGCTTACTAGAAAATCTAACAGACGAAATTTCGATTTAATTTCAAACGGCTGTGATGAACTTGAAAACTTTTGTTTTATGGCTATTGAGCATGTTTCAGGTGAAGAAGGTCTAGCTCAAACCGTTGTTGGTGAATAGATTTCTGGTGAAGCTGCTGCAAGCTATGGTCAAACAATTGTTGGTAACCAGGAGCCAGAATCGGATAATTACTCCGAGTCGATAAAATGCGGTCAAAATCAGCCAGAATCGGATATATTAGGTCAACTCGGGCCGAGTTTGACTTAAAAAAAATAAAACATAATTTCTACACCGGTCATATTAAAAAATGAATATCATTTTCACGTATTTTGTTATAAATATTAGTAAATCTATGTTATTTAGCATATATTTAATTTCCGAAAACTAATTTCTTTATAATTTAACATGCCCGAGTACTCCCCGAGTACTCTCCGCCTAGACCAGGTACTCTTAACTCCCCGGTCGACCGACTAGGGAGCGCTTAGCGACTTTTGCAACCATGATGAAATGAAATTTATTATTTATTGTCACAATTTAGCGTTATGAATTCTCTTGCAATCTCGTTTTCGTCTCACTCCGATGTTTCCACCATCGGTTGGGGTGTGACATTTACTTTCTGCATTCTTTACTTTCTGTTACATTCATGACCAACTGGTTCATTAACGATGTTAATGAAGTTGTGCTTTGGTGAAACATATAACGAGGTATTATACCTCTATGAACTCTCTGACATACTGAACTATTACTATAACTACATAATATCATATATAACTTAACCAGATACACGACGTAACCGATTAATGGTTAAAACGTTCAAACAAAATTCTGTTCGCACAAACAGGCTTCACTCGCGCGAAGGGAACAACTCCCACTCGCGCGAAGGAACTCTCTGTTCGCACGAACAGAACTATCCATTCGCATAAACAGAGTTGTCTATATCAGTTTTCCGTTTATTTCAGTTCTACGTTCCTCGTTGCTGATTCTAATGGGCAAATCTGGACCCATGAAATCACAGTAACTTAGTGTCACAACGAGTGCCTAGATGAAATATATTTTCCGTTTAAACATACTTTCATACTTTATTACTTTGAATTCCAAATCCAAATCCTCCGTTCAAACTTCAACGACTCACACCTTCATTTACCCCGTGTAGGGTAACATCGGTGTTCCTCTCGGAATAACAAACGAAGATTTGCAAAACCGTGAGTATACTCGAACGCCCTTTTTACGTTTTACACTTTTTTAGGTGCAACATGTTTACTTATTCAACTTACACAATCACACATACTTTATGCAATCATAAACAAACAATCCAATCATGCATGTTTAATACGTTATACTTGATTCGTGTTACTGGAACATTCTTATGTGATAAACTTGTCATTAACTTCGTACGAGCCTCCTCTTAACATGTATAGCGCTATAGGAGTAACGCACTACCCTTAGTCTTGTGGTCATGTATTCATGTTAAGTTAAAACAGAACGGTCCTATCGTTGCTACGATAGGATTACGCTAGCGGAAATCTTTGGGTTGACACTTTGATCGCATGCTAGTTTTTACGTTAATCTAGATAACAAGTTTTGCCATTAATTTTTTTATATTTATTCTATTTATTAAACTTATATGCTCGCCAATACATTTTTGTATTAAACTATACTTTAAACATATTGCAGGTTGATGGCACTGATGATTATGGAATCTAGTAGGGATGCCTCGAAAACACACTTAGAATACTAGATTATGTTGTTGTATTAGTTATTGTATTTTGTTGAATTTGATTCTCGAACATGTTGTATTTTCAAATTTCAGTGTTGTACTTTGATTTCGAATATTGTACTTGACAATTATTATTAATGAAATGAAATCGATTTTGATTAAATATTGTCGCAACTAGTGGTATGAAGTCTCGAGCAATCTCGTCCTCGTCCTGCCCCGATGTTTCCGCCATCGGTTGGGGTGTGACAGATTGGTATCAAAGCCATAACTATAGGGAATTAGGTAGAATTGTCATGATTTGACCTAGTCTATAGTAAGCACCAAACTTTCACCATTCTTGATTCTTGCTTAACATGTTATATTCTCCCTATTTTGCTTCTTTCTGTTCATTTCGTCTTAATTTATACATATGTCTTTCCTGAGACATTTTACACAAATACACGCTCGAAGACTTGAAGACACTCATATTATACAAACGAGACGACTTCACCAAAATAGGTGTGAAACTTACAACTTGGTGAACAACTCTCAATCCGCGTTATTCAATTTTGCACGAAATTACGCCATCAAGTTAGGAGTAAAATCCAGACCTTGATGGAAAATTTCCAATTCTAACTCTAGTGGACCCCTGTCAATAAGTCGGAATTAATTTTCTTGACCCGTTCGACAAGTACCAATCACACTTAGGGTACGATGTTGCCAAGTTAGGGGTGAAACCCGTATCTTGACAACTAGTCCCATTCCCCTATTTTCAATCCCGACAAATGGATTTCAGAGTTTGCTTGCATGACTAATGATGCAGTCATTGATGATTATGTGTACGATTATGTGATGGACTATTCTAAATATATTTATGTTTTCTCAATACATAATGTGTTTATCTTTATGGTTCAACACAGTTTATTTAATGCTATACTCTTTGAGTTGTTTATCTTTTATTTGTGCCTAATTAAAATCCTAAACATTGTGCTTCTACAGTTGATCATTTATACGATATAAATACATTTACTAGAGATTATTGTGTTAGAATATTCCATGATTATAGGGTCAAATATGCTTTCCCTTTCTCCAAGAATTAGCCATATTTTCCTTATATTTTCCTTTTTTAAATCCTTGTTCATTAGTATAAGTAGATGTGGTTATTGTTCTCTTTGTATTCAATATGAAGCAAGCAATATCTCAATAAAAATAAAGTCTTCTTTGTTTCTGTTACTGGTCAACATGGTATCAGAGCAGTGTTAAGGTCCTCAAACCTCAATCTGCTCATCACTTACCTGGTACCTTTTCTTTGTTTACCATCCAAACCTTAACCACCATGTCCAACGATGATAGCTCGAGTTCGGACCTGTCCAAACAACTCGCAAACCTGATAAAAAATTCCCAACCTCAGAACCCAAAGTTTTCAGACAGTTTACAAATCAATCTCAAACTCAATAACCAGAATTACGCCCTATGGACCCGAATGATTCTGGTCGCCATAGGCGGGAAATCGATTTTTCTTGGATAACTTGCATTTGTACTTCTCTATAACAGTTGTTCTACTACATGAGTTTGCGTATATAATATGTTATAATTCAATGCTATGCACCTAACCGTCTCTTTAAATTACTTAAACAAACATTACATGGCCACATCATGCAACATGTAAATTACTAGTTTTTTGCTAATTTGATTTTTCTTGGATAACTTGCATTTGTTAATTCATTTTTTTATCAAAAAAACTCAATACAAAGATTTGAAATATAGTCTTTTTTTATGGTAAGCTATATTGAGTGTCAGGACTGTACCGGTACTGTGTAGAATGAAACGACACTGACCGAAAAAATCAGCACCACTATTGGTATTATCGAAACCGGTATAAATATTCGTTTTTGTGGCTTCGAATAATGTAAAACGTGACTTTATTTTTTGGGTTACATTACTTTTGTGAATGAAGCTATTGTAACTAGTTTTGTTGTAAACTATACCAGTACCATCACCTTAACGAACTAAAAAGATACCGACCGAACCACATCAGTACCGGTATTAGTATTTGTTTTAGAGGTTTTTGGTTTATATAAAACACGTGTCTGTATTTTTTAGGGCATATCACGACTTCACTTTTTGTGTTACATGGGAGAGACAAGTTTTGTAATACACAACTTTTTATTGAATCGCATCGAACTAACAACTCTATACCAATACTAGTATTCATTTTTATGCTTTTTCATTTCAATGCGTTTAGGTTTCAATAATTTTCATTACTCGTACCAAGCAGTATCATACCATAATGTAACTTTGTAATTCACAACTTTATGTTTGTAACTTTCGTTTTATTATGTTAACATTATTATAAACATTATTTTATATTTTATACATGTACGTAATTTCCAACGCATTATGCGAAGAAATCTCAATCCTATATATTAACCAATGTCTTAAAAACCGGTTTTTAAATAATCCCGCCGGTTTGACTCTAAAATGGTTTAACCGGTTGAACCGGGTTGTACCAGTCGGTTCAACCGGGTTACTAGTTAACCCTATAATTTCATAAAATACAATTTAGCTCAAAAAATAATCTAATTTCTATTAGGATTTATGTAACTGGTTATGGTTTTATCTATAAAACCATTTTCTTGTAAAATATTTTGCATTTTCAGAGGATTTTTATTACTTATAAACAATACTATACCGGACGAGGTGAATAACAGTTTCAACAGTGATGGAATATTAAAATGGAAGGCATTTTGTTAATTACTGGAAATATGAAAGGTCAATATTACCTTTATATCATATTTTATTAAAATTAGAAAATAAAATTTTAAGATAATGCAAACCGGTTCAACGGTTTGAACCAGTAGAATCGGATTTACCGCCGGTATATAAGACATACCGCATTTAGATTTTACCGGCCTTTATCGTACCGGATTAATGTCCAATATCCAATTTAACCGGTATAACCGGCCAGTTAATACCAAGTTAATACCAGTATTTAAAACATTGATATTAACATTATTTGTCATATAAGATTTTCAAAATGCCTTGGATTCTATTTATAGAAATTGCAAACTTCGTGGCCCACCACAGAAAAAAATGGGTACTTTCGTAAATTCACATGAATAAGAAACCCTAAATTCATCCCCCTTTTCACATTATAAATACATCACAATCACAACCGTATGAAAGCATATAGGACAATAGAGAGAGAAAGTATGATGAGAGAGAAGAAATTCAAGATGTAGAACGCTTGAGATCTTGAAATCTGGGTGTTGATTTGTTCAAGAAATGGATTGAATCCAAATATTTACTTTGGAGATAAAAAATTGTAAAGAAAGGTTAGTTATTTTTCATCTTTTAATGTTTGTGTTTAAAAAAATATTATAAAATACAAGTAATATTGATTTTGATGAACTTTAATCTTGTTATCTTTTGTTTTAAAGAATTATTGTTTTGGTAAAGTATATAGTTTTGTTTTGGAATTGATTTTAAACATTTTTACTTGTATCACAAAATTTATATTGATTTTGTCTTGTTAAAAATTAGTGGGTTAATAGTTCTTGTTTACCAAAGGCTAAGATCTAATCCTATGATGGATAAAAGGACAAATTTAGAAGTAGAATTAGAGGATGTGTGATAGACTTTTATATGATGATATATGTTTACCAAAGGGTTTGTAGTGTACGAGGTGTGTACATAATGGTGTTTCTTTTCAAGTGGTGAACTATTTACTTTCATGATGGATAAAAATGAAGATCTAAGATTATGATAAGAGGATGTGTGAGTAGCGGTTCGAAAAAATAGTTATTCTTTACTTGTTAATTTGTTATATACTAGTTTTTTGATGTCGCGCTTTGCGGCCAAAAATCGAGTAAATAATAATGTTAAACAAACGTGATTTAAAAATAAACTATCTTGTTTAGAAAGCCAAATTATTAGAACGATATGACACCAAATAAATATTTTATTTTGAGTACAACTTCATTTTAACAAAACTTATAACAGAATGTCAGGAAAAAATTAAGCACAACTACGTACTTAAGTTTTTAGAAAAAAGTTATAACGTATATTATTAAAGAAGTATTAAATTAATCGATAAATTAATATATGTTTTAAAAAAAGAAAAAAAAACAATTATTAAAAAATGGTAAAGGAAATATATATCTTTTAAAAAAGAAAAAAATGAAAAATATGTTATTAAAAGTAAATATAATAATAAACTATTATAATATATTAAATAATAAAAAGCTATATATTATTATAAAAATAAAGTTATTATTCATCATAACTCGTCAAGTAAAAAGATATAAAATAGTTCTTAGAGGATCTTTAATGTGTATTTGTTGGTTGTCGATAGAGAAAGTGAAAGAGAGAGGATGGTCACTTGCAAATGTGGCGATAAGATAGGCAAGGGATGCTGGTAAGGAAAGTGGAAGAGAGAGGATTCCCACTTGCAAACGTGGCGATAAGATTAGGCATGGGCAATTAGTGCGGAATAGTTGGTTTATGAGAGCAGGAGGAAAGAGAACTGGAGGGCGCATGTGTAATAGCTAGCCGGTCATATTGGGGGTGCCCACATAGAGCCACCACCCTCTCCCACGCTATAAATGCTCTAAGAAGTGTGTATTGTTAACCGGAAGTTGGATAAAAGTTAAAAAAAAATTAATCTACGAGTATGTTGATTTGTATTTCTAACCTTCTGTTCTGTGGCAGTTAGTTTTAGTATTGGTATGGCATCGTCTTGCTCTGTTCATACCAATTAGGCGTTGAAGTTCTTCGACTTCTTGTACTTCCTCCTCGTAGAAATCATTAAGGGAGATGTTGTAATGCGCATCCGACCCACCAGAACTATATTCTTTTGATTTAGATGTTATAGGTGGTGTTTGTTTTTCTAAAAAAGATATGTGCATGCTCTTCTGTCTGCCCTGCGCAGACCATACGCATGCATTGCCATCTGCAGACTGTTTGTTTTTCTGAAGACATTTCATTAAAAAAACGTATGCGCGAGCTCTTCTTGGTGCAGACTTGGCCCAACCACTTTTAAGATCTTCAGAGCGTTAAACACCACCACACACCACCATCGTCCACCATCACTACCCACCACCACCGTCCGTACAACACCACCAGTTTATTTTAGAAGTCTACATACGTTAAAAAACAAACAGTCTACTGAAGAGGTTTGGCCTACCTCTTCTTCTACAGATGTCTGCAGATGTAGTCCGCAAACTGCAGACATTTTACCTCTTAAAAAACAAACTGCACCTTTGACATTTTCGTTTATTCAACCTCGTTCGAGATAGGCATCTACTTCACACATCCTTTCACAATGTCCAAAGCCTTGATGCGGGGAAATAACCCTTTATATCGAGAGTCGTATCTTGAAAAGGTCGTCTGTAAAACTTTGACATCATGTCTCACTCGGTCAATTCCTAGAGGCGTTGTAAATAGCGTTGAAGTTTGAGATCTTTCTATTCATGTCTGTCCATTTCGAATTAAAGGAATTGTATTTGCGATACTGTGCACGCTATAATAACGCGTGAAATCTATTAGTGACGTGCCCCAAAAAACCGTCAGCTAATTGAGCGTTACTTACATTCATAGTTGTCAATAGTGCTGGCAGCGCCCACTATAGCGAATAGCGTAGCGTATAGGTAATGTTGTAAGAAATGGTAGGCAGTGAGGTACTGACTAGTAATTAATCGGGATTAACAGAATTGAGATTTTTATGTGTAATTTTTAGTTTTAAATAAACACAATTTTTATATGTAATTTTTTTAAGTAGACATGTTTTAACCCCTTGTTGACCCATTTGTTAACTAATTGGAAAGAATTTATAAGGTTTAGTCGAAATTTGGCCTTTGAATCTGGCCGGAATAGGACCACCATTGACCGCCTAGCGATTAACCGTCTATTACTTGTTGAACCTCCTATTAGTAATAAATTGGCGACTAATCGGAGTCTAAGCGGAATTTTGACAACCATGCGTAGATGTGTAGGGTTGCTACAGACCCTGTAGCAATAAATAGCGGATTTTTTTATATATTTAGATTATTAGTGATAGTGTATTTTAGCTAATTTAACATATTTTTAGTACTATCATAAATAATTTGTGTGTTAGATGTAGTTTTTATTTATTTTTTTCTACCACTCAATTGCAAAACATGAAATAGAAGGCGCTATTTTATTGCTATTGCTACGTAGCATATAAGTAGCCTGTGTCTGTGGTCCGCTATTCACTATTGACAACTATATCTGTATAAAAATAAACAGTTACTTAATAGAATAATCTAAAAAAATATGTGTACGATTTTTAATATATAAAAATAACCTTTTTTCGGATCTTGCCCATGCTAAAGCCTAATCCTTGATCGTGGTCCACGATACACATGCTGCTTCGCCGGTCCATTCTCCTTCTTTGTCTTTGTTCCTCTTTTTCTTTGACGGTTCCGATTGTATTTTGGGAACCATATCGTCTTGAACATGTTCGGAGGCAAAAACGGATTATGATCCAACTAGGTTTGGGACAGGTTGCGGTTTGGAGAGTGGAGCATAGTGTTTTCTCGAGTTTTAAAAATCCTAATTTTTTTTCTTGGAGTGTTGTTTATGATTCGATCTGTATATTTAGTTTTCGAAACTCAAAACTTGTGGAATATATGAAATAACCTAAAGTTCAGATCTCAAGCCTCAAAAACAAATTATATCGTACAAGTCATGCTTGACAATAAAAGTCAAACTGAATCCTAATTGAGTTTATATATGCATCGACAGAAAACGGTTATCTTGTAGACGTATGATTTAGGGCCGGTTAATATCGCGGTGGTGACCGGTAATTCAGAAAGAATGGTTATGATGATTAGCGAGTAGTGATCGAAATCTCTTGTTAAGGTACTCATTCTTATTTTGTGTTTTTCTTTAATGTTCAGTATTTTCATGAAGGGGTAATGTTTACTAATCATTTAACCCATTTATTATAGTCCGTTAGGGGTGAGCAGAAGGAAAAACCCGACCCTACCCGACCATTACCCGACCCGAGAACCGATCAAACATAAAATACAGAACCGATTCACTACCCTAAATATAGGGTCGGTTTCGGTCCATAGGTCCAAGTCGGGTTTCACCATGAAAAGAACCGAGAACCGACCCGACCTTATTTTATATGAAAAATTGAAACCGATCTAAATACCTAGGTACTTGGGTTCGGGTCGGGTTGGGTATATTTTTGGTTCGGTTCTCGGTTATTTTCGATCTGGACCTAAACTTGCTCACCCCTAGTCTGTAAACCTATTACAACTTTATTACAAGTCATGTTCAGGTTGCACAATATTAAATTTGTTTGGGTTGAAATGTTTAACATATTTAACATGTAAACTCATCAATCGACTCGCTTATAGGGGTGTAAACAAGCCCTGAGGCTCGAGAGCTACTCGTTATCGGCTCGTTAAAAGCTCGAACGAGCCAAGCTTTAACGAGCCTGAGCCTGAGCCTGAAATAGAGCCCGTTTAATTATCGAGCCCGAGTTCGAGCCTGAAATACAAAGCTCGTTTAGGCTCGCAAGACCAAATACCCTTGAGTTTTACACAAAACAGTATCAACAACCTTAGTTTTAGAAAATTTAATTTTCAAACTACATGTTTTGTTATATAGCTGTAGAGATTATATATGCATGATCCCCACAGCCATGGATATTCTACCTACAATTCATACACGACAAGAACCAAAAATGAAAACATGTTAGGTTCGGGTTGACCCGACCCAACCCATATGGGAACTGCTATCAAAACTTGAAACAAGAGTCTTATTAGGAATTCTTTTCCACAAGTCGTAAACCATCACCAAAACCGCATATAGTGGCTAGGACTACGTCATATCTTTGGACATGCGGTTAACTCCTCAAAATCAATGACGGCTTGGTGCATGGCGTAGATGATCATCTTCTTTACCTGCACGCCAAACACAGTGAGCATATAACATCAGCATTACTAGACGTGGCATGATGTGTGGGTCGGTTAAACCGGGTTTGGGTTCAAACTGCCATTTTTAGTTCGTCTACACACCGTCCCACAACCTTTTTTTATTTAAATATTGTCTTAAAACTAAGTAAATCGATTGTTACCTCTAGTTTGTCTTCTTTGGCTTTGTGATTAACTGGCAGCTTACGGAACTCCTCTGTGAGTCGAAGGCACTGTTGTATATTTTCTGGTGAAACAAAATCCACGGCTACTTTGGTGCATGACTACAAATAAGAAGCACAAATTAGAATGTTGTGAAATATATACACACACTTTGTGATGGCATGTTCATTTGAGAACCAATAATATGTTTAGAGATCCTACATTAGGTTTCAAAGATCTTAGCTAAATGTCAATCCTTTTCATAGGACTTGTAATTTATATCAAAGACTAATTGCAAGACATATTGTCAATTGTCATAAGTGAAAGGTTTACAGTTTGGATATGAAGTTCACAATTATTTAGATTAATAAATTAGAGATCTGATATTAGGTTGTTAATGTCAGACTAATCGCAAGACATTGTCATTCAGGTTTTTTTCGTTCTTTCATTTGTAATTTTAAATTCACTAATAATTCAAGCCAAACACGCCCCGCTTGCGGTATGCGCATATAATGTATATATGTGTGGGCCCTTGGGGGGCAAAACTGAAAGTGCACTAATTTTAACGTTATTTTACTAATTTCGTGAAAATAACGTTAAAAAGCGAGGGACGTTTAATCATGCATCATGTGGTGACGTTGATATCCGAAAGACAAAGGGGTACATGTGCTAATCGGCTTTTGTCCCAATTGCTGAGTGTTATGTGTTTTATGTCCAAGGCTTGATGCAAAACTACTACCGAGCCGGGGGGTCTCATTGGAAGCAGCTTCTCGATTCTTACGGGGTAGAGATAAGGCTGTCTACATCTTACCTCCTCAGACCATACCTTAGCTTAGCTATTGGTAGGATATACTGAGTATGATGATGATTATGACTAATTCAAGCCAAACAATATGTCACATAGATCATAAGTTAAGATTGTGGTAAATTCTTAACCTTGGTTCAAACTAATCTTGAATTGCAAGATTGAGGTAGTGTGTGAGAGAGTTGAAGGCTAAATGAAATGGAAAACAACTTTTTTTTCACCATATAATATAATGATGAAATGGTAGTTGCTTGAGAAGAAATCTTGTTTTGCATTAAAAACTAACTTTTCACCTTTAAAAAAAAAAATACAAGGTCCCCACAACATCACTAACATCATCCTATATGCTCTTTCGCAATTATTTTCACTTCAATTGATTGCATTTAAGAAAAAGTTGGATGTGGGACCATGTATTTTGCCAGTAAACAATAAATAATGTTATCGTTAGCATCTTATCAAAAATAAATAAATATAAGAAAGGTTTGGTGATTTAATGGTTGTTTTATATGTATATAGATTTTCCAAATCATAATTTGATTACCTTGTAACAAAAATAACAATTTTAAATTGTTTAAATGCTGTGCTTCTTACATACACATATTTATTATAAAACTAGGTTATAGGCGTATATTATATTCAATGTTTTAAAAACCGTTAAAAATACAACTTCAACTCAAAAATAATAAAAAACTAAAAGGATCGTGGATCGCAAGAATTACAATTGAGTGGTTTGAAAAGCCGCTAGGTTATAAAGAAAGTCGTACTTTAATTTCGGCTTCCATGCTAATGGGCCATTATATCTCATTATGCTTATCATATATGCTGGTAATTATCACACTAACAAGACTGATTGTTAAAAGAGTCGATGGCATTAAGTGACCCAGTCTCACTTTATATGGCGGTGGGTCGACATCATAGTGGGCTTACCTTTTTATATGGTGGTGGGTCAACATCATCGGTATGAACCGGCAATATCAGTCGTTAAGTCCTAATTTACCGGCCTCTATCGTACAAAGTATGTGTCCAATATTCGCTTCTACCGGTATCACAGGCCGATGTGAACCGGTATTTAAAACTCTAAATCACTAAATTTTGGGACTTAAAATTCCTATTTTTTAAATTTTATTTCTTACATTAAAATGTATATTATATATACATAAAAAAACCATATAGCTTGTAGGTAATTTAACCTACTCATAACATACATATGTGTAGGTTATGTGAAAACTAAAAATTTTTCATTTTTTTTTTTTTGAATTCTAGTGTGAGAAACAATAAATCTTACATTTGTAACATTCTCGTTAACTTTTTAGGATTGATGTTCTACGTATCCTCGCAATATTTAGTGTTCTGAATAGAACCTCCCCCTTATGTAATATATGCAGTGTTGCAAAAATCGCGACTAGTCGGCGATTAATCGGCGACTAGTCGCTAGTCGGACCTCTACTGAGTAATTTTTCACTAATCAGTGAAAAAATCGCTAGTCGGCCCTAGTCGGCCCTAATCGCGACTAGTCGGTCGGGAAAAATCGGAAAAAATTGGGAAAAACAAAAAAAATCGGAAAAAAATCAGAAAAAATCGGAAAAAATCAGAAAAAAATCGGAAAAAACACATATTCCGGCCAAAACCTCCCAGATTCCGGTCAAAACTTGTCCACTTAAAAAAATTACGTATAAAAATATATGTATATATGTATAAAAACTTAAAATTATACATAAAAAGTCCGATCCGATTAATCCCGAGTAATCCCGAGTAGTCGCTAGTCCCTACCTCACCGACCCGCTAGCGACTAGCGAGTTCTCCAACCTTGAATATATGATGTTGAAGGTGTTTTAGTTTGAGATAGAGATTTCAGATCCCAAAAAGATCTCGAAAGTTGTGATAATAAAATGAACCATATCAAGTATCTAAATTAAATTCAAAAACTTGGAAAGTTTGTTATCATATAAAACGAAACTTTAAAAAGAATAGTACATAGATAATTCTGACTAAATAAAATAAGATAAGTTTTGTGATAATAAAAGAAACCATATTATCTAAATTAAATTCAAAAACTTGGAAAGTTTGTTATATAAAACGAAACTTTAAAAAGAATGAACCTGGATCTACGTGACAGAGGACAAGTGGCATTGTCTTGAGAGGTAATTTCGTCCTTTCTCATTTGCAACAACTTATCCATTGATTTTCAAATGGCTATAACTTTTTCATACATTAATATTTTTAAAAAAAATAATTACACCGTATTAACATGCATTTCATTCTCTTTAATTCGAACAGCTTATTGCTATAGTTTTCTTAAAAAAACTTACAGGATTTTGAATACCCATTAGTCCATTACGTGATTTTGAATACCTAGCAAATGACTATGTGATTTTGAATACTAATTACGTGATTACATATTCAACATAAACCATTACGTGGTTACACATTCAATATAAATCGGTTACGTGATTACCAATTCTATATGATTTGTTATAACTAATGTTATTACAATTATG
>JARYGA010004298.1:0-43599 GCA_030545235.1 Helianthus tuberosus | reverse complement strand
ACCTTTGATGAAGCATCTGCAGCATCAACGACTTAAGGCTCCAAAACATCACTATATCTAGGAGTTGTTGCCTTTGATGGAGAGAAGAAAAGAAAAGAAGACAAAAATGTCTGATGAAAGAACGATGATGAAAGAAATTGAAAGCTTCGACAAAATGAAAATCATACCAAAGTTTGATTGTTAAAGGCTTTGATCGGGTCCCCGGGATAGATTCAATCAATATGTACGCACCTGCAGCACGTCTGAAGTTCAAAGTCCACAAGATGAACATGCAGTGTACATTTCTCCATGGTGTGATTGAAGAAAATGTGTTTGTTGAACAAACCAACCGGGTGTGCGGATGCCTTGACGTGGATTGAACAACTACACACTATTTCTCAAAGAGAAAGACAAAGACCTTCGCTGGTGCAATGTGGAAGACCAGCCGAGCCCAGATGTTTATGATCTTGTTGCTGTGAAGAGATTTCTCGATTAATTAAAGTAGCTACAAAATCGACTTTGAAGTCCACACCGGGTGGATATCCAGTTTGGGAGAGCACTCAAATTCCGGCAATACACGAAGCAATTGCAGGATACAGTTTTGAATTTTTAATCTTTCCTATACTTGTCGATATTTAAGCTGCTTTATGAATTATTATCATCTCGTACAGCACTCTTTGACCAAACATGTTGATCTCAAATATCACCTCACACGTGATCGTTTCTATATGAAACTCGTCAACATTGTTATGTTCCGCACCGATTACCAACGTGCCAACTCATTTTTCCAAAATTCGATAAATCATTTCTGATTAAATTAATTTTGGTAAATGGCAGTGAGGTAAAACATGAGTTAACCGACATCGGGAAATCGTTTTTGTGAATATTTTTCTTAAGAAAATCCAAAAAGATGTTTTTTAAAAGTTTAAATTTACTTTTTGAATTTTAAGGGGAGTAAATCCAAAATCCGAAAAAAATTCAAAAACGTTGCAAAACGACAAAAAGAATAGAAATACAAAAATGAGTTTCCTGGCAAGAAAAAGAGAAAATGATAGTACATCAGTGGTCTGTCGAAACCTCTTTGAACTTAAAAAAATGATAAGTAGCTCTATTAACAATGTATCGGTAGGCTCACAATCATTTTAAAGTGTGCAGGGCGATATAAACCTTAATCGACTGAAGATCAGGTGGGAACCATTCATTGGCATATGGTCTTGGTACCGAAATTTCATTTGAGTGATTGCCGAGGTTCTGAGATATACGGTCTTTATGCTGTCTTATCATCTGGTTATCATGGTTGTATCAAACCGAAAAATAACGGAGACGAAGTTTAGATCTTCCATGATGCTATACATACATTTACATATTGCATACGACCTCAATAAGTGATCAACAATCACATGTCCAAACAAAATAAGTGATAATATATCACAGCTTTCTTGCGGGAGTCAAGTTCGTGTCTTTGTCTGTACGTTGGTACTAACCTGTTCACGGACTTGCTCCTATGCCCTCATGCATATGAAAATCAAGTTCCTCATAAATAAGTGATTCTATCACAGAGGGCTTGTTTTCATTCAAAATAAGTGAGTATATCACATTCTTTTATACGGTCAAACGGATGATAAGCGGTATACTCACCGGTAAGATGAACTCTCGTGCATACCTTGATACGGGAATGTGTCGTGAGTGGATGAACACCGACAAGTAAGTATAATTCATACCGTAAACCATATCTCCTAATTATGATTACATCTGATAAGTTGAGCTTATGTGGATAACAATACCGATAATTGTGGTAGGATACTTATCTAAAGCTTTAAACAGAAATCATAAACCGTTTTGACAAAGACCGTAAGCTGGTAATGATTCTCTTACCTTGAAACTTGCAAACTGTTTGATATTGTACAGTCTCTTACTGTTTTGTTATTGTCTCTCGTTAGTTTACCTCATTTCAATTCTGATTTAGTGTAAGTTGTAAAGTTCGTTTTGATTAGACGAAGTTGAAACTTGAAGTTTTCTGCCAAAAAGCCCGAAACCGACTTGTTTGTCAAGAAAATCCAGGATGGTTTCGAGAATGTCAGAAAGCGTGTTAACATTATGTGGGCTGACCGATGCAAACAACAGGAAGCCTTGAGGAAACGTGATCATGATTATGAAGATCCGGGTAACCCAGACCCTTCTGCAACCTCTGAACAACCACTAGCCACTGCATCTACTAAGATTGTTGCTTTCGAGCCTCCACAGATTGAATCTACACAAGTAACCTCCGGTAAAGCTGTAGAAGAAATACAACAGCTAGAGAGCAGTTCTTATTTTGAAAGCTCCTTGGCTGGTACATCCTCTGTTCTTAGCTCTACTGACCTTGCTTTACAGGTTGTACATCCTGTAACTGGAGAAGTTCTGGAAGAAGGAGAGTTTGTTGCTGAACTCTTGAATGAGCAGTTACTAGCGTTGAATGAAATGAAAGCAATCGATGATGCTACTATTGATAATATTCCAAGTGAACCTGAAACTGTAGACATAGAAAATCTTGATGAAATCATTTTTGAAGGCGAAACGAGGAAGTCGACTTATGTACGTGAAGATGGAACAGAGTTCAATCTGTTTGATGAAGACTGGTTGAAAGATAATCTGGAAGATATCGACGAAAAACTAAAGAATCGTGATTCAACAGATGGTACGACCGACTCATTCAAAGAATGGAGAAAACAGTTCCTTTCCAAGGTTGCAAAGCCTACACCTTCTGAAGCTCAGGTCGATTATTTGAAGTTCGATAAAGTAAAACCTCTTGGAAAAATACTCAGCTGGATGTTTGTGAAGGAAATCCATTGCATGGCGGTAAAACGTGAACATGGAATCCAGTATTTCAGATCGTTTTTTAGTATTCTATCTCTACCGTTCTATGATGCTGCAGCATTGTCAAAGCTGGAGCTGATTAATCATTCAAAATATGAAGGAGCAACGTTGTTTGCTCGCAAGTTGAAGATAAATCGGAGGATAGGGTGGAAAGACGAGTTATACAAGCCACAGTTTCCGATGTATCAGCAGATAAAGTATACTTTGGATCCGTCAACCAACACGGTGAGGTACAAGCTCGTTTATCAGTCGGTGAAGGTTACGGACAAGATCCCTCTGATGCCGATGAAGCAGAACTTCCTGGAAAATATGGCGTTGTGGTGTTATGACTCCAATACGCACGAGGCCGTTATTGTGTTAAAAAATGATCAAGAAAATTTCCGCATGCTCGATCCAATGTGGATAATCAACATGTCTGCTTCTGATATCAACAAGTTGTTTCGTCATGACATATTCTATGAAGACAAGGACGCGCATCAAGCGTTATTATTTCCACGCGTCGCTTGTTTCTGTTTTTATCGAGGGATACACGCCGGCAGCTCTTGGTCGGCAAAGCACTGAAGACTCAAAGATCGAAGACCAAGCAACAGACAAGGGGGAGTTTGTTGGTGCATTTATGTGTCTGTAACTTTGTCTTGTTTACGTTATATGTTATACGGTCTTTTGTAATCAAGTCTGTAAGTTCCGTCAAGTCTACCTAGTTGGATATCCTCCTATCTTACTTGGTATGACGTTTTGTCTCCATATTGTATGTTTAACATAATGCAAATGTGCATTTATGTTGTGTCTTTATATTGTTATCATACCTAGACTGTCAAACACTTAGTGATATTCTGTCTTGATTGATTCTTGACGAAGACCCAATCTTCATCATAAATCATGCTTGACGAAAACCCACTCTTCCTCATGAACCATTTCCTAGCGAACCTTATCCATCGTCGTGATGAGTGTGTGACGAAGATTCCATCTTCGTCACACATAATCTTCGTCGCATCAAGGTTCGTCAGTGGACAGTATATATAACTTGTTATGTTTAACAGTTTAGGTATGAGAGCATAGAGAAACTGAGAGTTTATCTTCAAGCATTGTGTGTATATGTTTGATGTTGTTCTCGTCCTTTTAATCTAAAGTGAATCTTTGGTTATCTGTTGTGCTACTTGCTTTACTTTGTTCGGTTTGCACCGTCACGTGGATTCCGCACTCGTGACTGTGTTTGTGATAAACAGGGACTAGGCTTCGTAAGATCCTCCGAGAAAAACGGACCTACATTTTGCTAATTCATGATTATTATTTAACAAGATATGTTTTAAATATATAAACAAGTACATATTTTCTTTAACAATTTATTTTTTTATAAATGTCATTTTTAAAAACATTTATGTTTTAACCTTTTAAAATCGTCTATTATTGTTTTTTTCAACCATTTGCATTTAAAATCGTTCTTTTTAATGTCGTCTTTCTTTAAAAAAATAATTGAACAGTTCATTTCTTTTTAAATCATATGTTCTATAAACTTTTTTTAAACAATTAATTTTTAAAGTCGTTCATTTTTAAAATCGTTTATTTTTAAAGCGTTCATTTTAGTAAAGCGTTCATTTTATTTTTAAAGTGTTATTCGAATCGTTTATCTATTTTTAAAATATTCCATTTTTTGGATTGTTTGTTTGTTTGAAATTCGTTCATTTTTTTTTTATTTTTTGTTTATTAAAATCGTTCGCTTTTTAAAACCTTATATTTTTAACATAATTTTTAATACTTTTGTTTTTTTGTAAATATCCTTTATTAAATCTTCGAAAAATCGTTCGCTTGTTTAAAATTGTTTATTTTTAAATTCCCCTAATTCTTAAAATCATTCATCTTTGAAGTTTATATTTGCTAACAACTATAAGTAAATTATAAAATACAAAGTTTAAAACCAACTATTTTAAAAAGCATGGTTTTTAAAATACACGATTTAAAAAACAAACCATTTAAAAAAAGTTTAATAAACAAACGATATTAAAAAGAAAAGTAAAAAATAAATTGTTAAAAAAAGCGAATGACTTTAAGAACGTTTTTTTTTAATACACGATTTAAAAAGAAGAATTGTTTAAAAAAAGTATAATAAACAAACGATTTTAAAAAGAACGGTAAAAATGAATTGTTAAAAAAACGAAAGACTTTAAAAGAACGATTTTAAAAAACAAACAATTTAAAATTAAACGATCTTAAAAAGGATGGAGAAACGGAAAAGTTTCAAGCCTGTTAAAGAACATGTTGAAGAGCACTTGAATCCTTAGGACCGATTGCTTAAATTAATAAAGCGTCTAAAGATTTCAAATATTTGAAGATTTCCACGAATTTCTCCAAAAAAAAAAATCTTAACAATTAAGAAATTAGGTGTAGCAAGTCCAAAAAATATAATATGTAACGTATCTTAAATTCTTAATTTCCTTTCAATGGGCCAAACATTTTTCAAAGTTATGGCACTAATTGAGTGAATTCGTATCTAAGGTAATCATCATGATTCATGCACCTTCAAGACCCAACCTTATAGTTTGTTTCCACTTCCAGTATGCAGAATTAAATGAAACTGATTAATTAATTGATTCCTGTGTGTTGCGCCATTGATTGATTACTGAAACTGAACAAAGATGTAGAAAAATTTGAGACGAAAAGTAATAAGATTATAGAAAGGCACTCCAGTTGATTGATTTGATGAGCATGATGGTGTTGTTCGCGGCGTTCGTGTCCACAGAGTCTGTTAAAGATCTGTACAAGTGGCGGAGGTAATGTGTTACTGACTTACTGTGTTAATAGACGTAGCACGGGCTACGGCTCAACCCCATATTCATAGAGTAAAAATACCCACATGCCAGGGTTGTCTCTGAAAATCCGTGAAAATTTTTGGCCATGTACGAATAAAAGAAAACAGGCCCCTATAATATAAAGTCAATAACTCAAATTTAAAAAGAGAAGATAAATATATGATTGAATTAGTACACACGTATAAAGAGAAGATAAATATATGATTAAACCAAAAAATATATATATACTAGAAAACACAAGAATATATGAAAAAAATGACCGTAAAAATATAACTTAAAAAAAGTATATGTATTATATTATAGAGTTAACTGTCATTTTCGTCCCTGTGGTTTGGTCACTTTGGCCATTTCAGTCCATTTTTCAAAAATGCGCCATTTTCGTCCCCCACGTTCTGGAAAGGTGCCATTTCAGTCCAAAAATCATAACCCAGTTAAGTCAGTTAGTAAATAAGGACTGATTGTGTAAATTTGTAACATAAAGGACCATTTAAGTAAATATTAAACACCACCACCACTAGCCCTGCCACCACCACCACTCCGCTGCCACCACCACCGCCACCACAGCCCTGCCACCACCACCACTCCGCTGCCACCACCGCCACCGCCACCACAGCCCTGCCACCACCACCACTCCGCTGCCACCACCACTCTCACAGATCGTAAACAACTCCCCACGCTTTGTAATTGTTCAATAAGCATGCCCGACACCACGTGAAATCGGAGTTTTTATAAAAAATTCAAAGTGGAATTAATCCACAGAAGTTTGTCGATTAAGTGTCAAATTGTTGTGTTATTGTTAGGACCGGTTTGAATCCGAAACGATTGCGAGACGAAAGTTCTACGTGCGGAATCCGTGAACTATCGAGACCGAAACACACAAGATGTAATATAATTGTGATTCTATTGATATATCTGAAACGTACAATGAACCTTGAATCACTTGGAGACTTTCTCTCTCTAGTTTCTCTCTCTAGAACTAGAGCTCTCCAAATCTCAAATGTGCAAATGTGTTTCAAGCTTAATCTTGATTTAGCTTGAACCCTATATATAGTGTTGAGGTTTAGCTTGAAACTGTTCAAGCTAAATCATGATTTCCCTTGAAATGACATGTGACACCTTCAAGCTAAATCATCACTTTCAAGCTAAATAACCTAATGCACTGATAAACCTATTACATGATACAAAGACGAAGTCAATAGACATAGTGCACTAACAGACTCCCCCTTGGATATTGACGCAGTCTTCAGTGACTAATCTCTGTTATGACACCTTCTTCAGTCTTGATCATTCTGCATTTTCTTTCAAGTTGTAACATTGTACGCATCCATCACTCTCTTCTTCTATCAGCTTCAGGCTCCCCCTTTCATCAAGCTTCCGAGCTTTGGGATCGACACCTAGCTTTCCATCTACAAGCTTTTCTATGTTTCAAACTTGTCTTCAGACTCCCCCTTAGACTTTGCTTTCGGGATCGTAATCTGGACTTTTTCCTGCAATCACTCATACATTCATAAGTAACAACATTTTAGACTATCCAGGAATCATAACCTGGCAATTCCAATCAAATTCTCTAATCCACTCCCCCTATCAACAAACTGTATAGATTTAGCAGTATTAAAGAATCCAACTCCCTCACAGTTTATCATCCAAGTCCAAGTTAATGACCTTGGAGATATCACAAACTGTTTTTGAAATTTTTGATTTTAAATCAAGTTACAATTTAATGAACTTGTTTTATTTTCAGAAACACAATCAGCATACTTAGATTTTGAAACTCAACACTCAGACATTAGTTGTCGAAAATAAAGCAGAAATCAAAATCTTTTTGTATTTTTCTGAAAATATAAAGCAATAAAGAAATATGTACAAACATATTTACAGACAATATTTTTGTTTGAGTATGCATCAGAGGATCATATCAGTTTTTGACAAGTCACAAGTACCGTTGAGCTTTTTAACACTTTAAGTATTAAACAATTCACTTAGATTGTCGATATACTGATCCACTTAAATTTTCACACAAAGTTCAACTGATTCAGGATACGAATTAGGTATATTAAGAACTTAAACCTATTCATGTGTCCCACCTCTTGAATATACTCCCGTATCCAGAATCCCAATAATCAGTCTTACAGGTGAGTATACTACAATGATATCTGTATATAAATTAGGTATGCGAGGGCCAAGGGATCTCAGATCGATACTTCCGTATACGCAGAGAGATATCAGCTTCGACTTTAAGGTATGTCCCCTTTAGAGGATCTTTTTGCTTACAACAGCAGCATATATCAATTTTATTGTTTCAGCATGCTGAGGGTGTAATGCTGTGTTTCAAGCATTTAAGCAAGTATTAGCCAAGGACTAGGTCAGAACTACCGTTCAGCAGAAGTCCCGGAATAATACCCCAGATATCATAGAGTATAAAGACCTAGTATATCAGATTAAGAGACCTTTCAAACGAGATTTCAGGGGTTACCTATATATCCAAGTAGTGTTCCCCACAAAATAAGCAAGTTTGAATTTAGGTTTATATCCCGAAAAAATTTACTAAATGTATAAAAACCTACCGACACATCCACGGTGAGATCGTTTAACACATTTAAACTTTCCATTTCTTTAGCGTACTGTAACCGTCTACTGATGTACTATCATTTCCTCTTTTTACGCAAAAACTCAATTTTTTAATTTTATCATGTTTTTGACTTTTTCAAATTTTCAAATGTTTTTGTATTTTCTAACAATATATTTCTCCCCCTAAAATGCAAAACCATTTTTTTTTTAAAATTTGACAACCAATACTGATAGCTTTGTCTCGCCATCCATTTTCTGCATCTCATGCTCTGTTTTGCAGAAAAAATAACATACCCCCATGATATACAACCCATTGATCTTAACAGTTTGAAAACCGTTTTTCAATCTGATGAAAGTAATCATGTTTGTTCAGCCGTGAGGGTTTCGGCATATTCAATCAACACATATTTTTGTAATTTTTGAATATTTGACAAAAATTAAAAAAACATATTTTTGGTTTTTCAAATTTTTCAATTTTTAGGGTTTTTGAAATATTGTTTATTTATTTACAGAAAAACATATAAACTTCCTGTTTCAACCAACACAGGATCCAGCAGCCTCCTCTCCTTGTTGTGCCAGGCTGCTCCAACCTCCATTCTCACAATCTTCAGAATTGTTGAGCACCTGCACATTCAGCTAACTGAATTACTTGAACAATTTAGCCCAGGTCTGTTGAACCTTAGGCATTTCAACACAAAAATTTTCATTCAATGCTGGAAATTCTTTGTCATTTTTCACAAAAACTTTCTCAATTTTAACTTCAACTTTCTCATCTTTTACCAAATCAACATGTTTCTTAACACTCCATGTTTGACCTTTTGGTGTTCCTCGTTTGTAAAAATGTGAAACTTTTTGAACATTTTGATTTTGAACAACGACTTTTGGTTTCCAAAACTCTTGAGGTTTTGTCATATCAACTGTTGTTTTCCAACTTTGTGTTGTTCTAAATCTGGGTGTGTGAGAATTCCAGGTCTGTCTTGAATCAAACCTGTTCTGGTTTGATTTCCAATTTTGATTTGAAGCAAACTTGTTTGTATTGAACCTCCAAGTTTGTTTCGAATCAAATTTGGTTGACCTTTGTCTCACATTCTCAGATTTTTGTTTCTCAGCATCAAACTTCTTTTTGTCAACATCCACAAGTTTTAGATTAGGACACTTGCGTGCAAGATGTCCTTTTTTATCACATTTGAAACATGTTCTCATGGACACATCTTTGACTTGTGGTTGTTGCTTTTTCTTTTTAGCAAAGAACTCATCATTAGATTGTCTCATTTTGAGTTCTTTTTCTTTTTCTAAACTGCCTCCTTGAACAAAACTCATTTTTGTCTGAAAATTTGACATTTCATTTTTGTTTCGATGTTGTTTCTTCTTATAACCCAACCCAGCCTTCATGTTCTTCTTTTTGAAACCAGGTTTGTTATACGAACCTCTATGACTCTTACCGACAAACTTTGAAATCTCAGACTTCTCAATCTCAACCATTTTGAAAACTTTGTCGACTTTTTCTGAAATCACATTTTGAATCGGGAATACAACATCTAAGAATAATTTGTCCGATCCAATCATGGTATAAACCAATCCTTTTGAATCATCATTCAAATTTTTCTCGGATTTTATATTTTTCAGATAACCATCATAAATATTTCCTTCATCTTCATCCTGTGATTCAGATTTACCTGTATCAACCGACTCTTCTTTCAACACACTTTCAACAACTTTACCTACCACCTCTGAATCATGAGAATCATCAGATTTGGAATAGGTTATGTCAATGTTGTCTGGCAATTGATCTACCATGTTGAAAGCTTTTTCGACCTTTTCCTCATCATAAAATGCAAATTTTCCCGGTGGTGGAACTTGATGAAACTCTGAACCAATACCTTTCTTGTTCTGCTCAGACTCACCATCACCCGGTTTTATATTGAAAATTCGTTCAAGCACATATGACGACACATGGTAACTCTTTAACTTGTTGTTATCTTGTTCTAAATCAGCAATTTGTCTCTTCAACTTAGCAACATCCTCAATATAGGAATTAACAACATCTTGTTTTATAGAATACATTCGTTTAAGTTCTTTGGTTGTTTCAGACATATAATTCATTCTTGATTGAGCATATTTCATTTCATCTTTCACTTTGTCGTATGACTCTTTCATAATATCATATGCTAATTTCATTGAGTCATAATCTTTCTTCATTTCTTGACAAGCAATTTCCTTTTGTTCACATTCATTTGTCATTTTCAAAACATTTTCTTTCAAAACTTCATTTTCTTTCTCTAATTTGTTACATTTTTCTGAAAGTTTTTCATCATTTTCTTTAAAAACCTTTTCTTTTTCTAACATCTCTTTGCATTTTTCTTTGAAAATGTTTTCAATTTTTGTGAACTCAAAATCTCTTGTTCTAAATTGCTCATCTTTTTCAGTACAAGCTCTGCACGGTTCCATGCATTTCTTGCACTGATCAATCATTTTCAAGTTTTTAGAATCAGAATTTACCTCAGTGATTGGCACTTCGGTGTTTTCAGCAACTTCTGTCTGCTTCAGATCAGCATCATCTTGCTTCTTTTCAACACTAACTTCATCACCAGCATCACCAACTTTCAAATTCTCATTTTTTTCTTCTTTTTCTTCTTTCTTCATCTCTTCCTCAATCTGCTGTTCTTCAGTAACAGCTTTTTCAACCTCTTCATTCACAACAACTTCTTTACTTTTGATTTTCTTTACAGCTTCAACTTCAACAGTTTCTGTTTTAACCTCTTCAGCAGCTTTCTTCAGATTGTTCACCATTTCTTCAACATTCTTCTTCATTCTCTCTTCATCCCTTTTTCTCAGACACGATAACATGGCATATCTGATATCCTTTTCATATTGCTTAGCATATTTGTCATCTTTCAATACTCTTCTATAGTATTCAGCTCTCAACGGGACTGCAAGAAGAACATCATCGAAGATTATGTCTTTCCTGGGAACAACCGGTTCTCCTTCTCTGTTATAGTAACATTCTCTCTTTTTATCCCATCGTTTGCTACCAACAGCCATCTCATACTCCTCTTGCATATCATCCATTCTGTTTAAAACGACGTTTCTTTCTCTGTAAGTCTTCTCACTCAAGATCTCTTCCCGAGTTTTCTCTTTGATCTCAACTTTTTCTTCATGGACTTCAGCGATGTCTTTGTCTTTGTTTTCATCTTGAATCTCAGCAACAAGAGCATAATGTTTACTTAATTCTTCCTGTTTGGCTTTAGCTTTGAACTTTTCATCAACAATGTCATCTATTGGAAGAACCTCACTCCAATCATATCCTTCATCCTCGTAAATTACAGCATAAGCTCTTGATTTTTCTCTCTGCTTATCTTCAATCAACTTTGGTTCTTCTCTGCTTCGATGGTAAATCGCCTTTCGATAATAATCATCATTGAAAGGACGTTCACTTCCTTCACCAACTTCAGAATTTCTGCATTCTCTTTTGAAATGACCCTTTTGCTTGCATTTGAAGCAAGTCACTTTAGATTTGTCGAATCCAAGCTTTGTTGAAGCACCTCCAAGCGATTGTTTTCCAGTAATCTCCATATACCTCTGAGCTCTTCGAATACAACTAGCTAAACACCAACGGATGTCAATGAGCTCCATCTCTTCCGGATCAATCTGGTCGTAGTCTTCTTTGGTCAATTCGGAGTTTCCAATTTTGCCAGCTACTAGACCTTCATATGACTCCAAAACAGATGCAAGAAAACTCATTTGCTGCTTCGCTGCATTGATGCTCATTGCAGGAGAATTCTTTAGTTTAAGAGCAATGTTGCACAGAATTTCATCAGAATCATCAGAATTTGTCTTTGAAGATGAATGATATCCAGAATGATGATTTGTTGACGTTGTTGGTGGTTCTTTCATCTTTTCACCACTAAATGCTGTTTTTGGTGAACCAACGCCTTTATCAGAAAGCACACTGCTTTTGTAGTACAAGCCAACATTCTGTTGATCTGAAGAATCAGTCATCTTGTTTTGCTTCTGCAACTCCAGATCATGACTTTCAATCTTTTCAAACAAAGCATCAAGAGTAATATTATCATACACAGCATCATTTTTCAAAATAAAAACAAACGTTTGCCACTGATCAGCTCGTGGTAACGCTTCAATCACTTTATCTATCAATTCCTCTCTTGTCTTGTTTATTTGAAAACGTTCAAGTTCGATTTTAAGATGACAGAATCTTTCAATCATTTGCCTCACCGACTCTCCTTTTATGTTATCAAACAGATCAAATTCTTTCTTTAATAAAGCTATTTTGTTTTTTCTAATCTGTTTTCCCCCCTCAGCTTTAAGTCGTAAAGCTTCCCAGACAGACTTAGATGTTCCATCATGAGTTAGTAAAGCAAAAATATCATTTCTGATTGCTGACTGGATCAACGCAATCATTCTCTGTTCAGCTCCGTATTAAGCTTTATCCTCTCTGGTAAACTTCTTGAATACAAGATCTTCGCCTTTATCGTCTTTTGGTTTTTCATACCCATACTCCAAACAAAACCAACTTTCATGAGCATACGCCTTTGCCCAGTTGAGAAAGCGTTCTTTCCACCAGGTATAATCCTCAATGCTATCAAGAGCTGGTGGCTTTGAATGAGTTCCATAAAAGTTATCATGCTTGATGTTTTCATTGAGCGCCTTCGTGATAGTTTTTGGTGTAACATTTGCTACTTCAGACGATTCAGTTGCGAACGCGTTGTAAAATGTATTGAAGAATTCCTCAGCCATGATGTAAACCTGAATCACACAAATAAACACAATCAGTACAATCAATATCAAATAAATTGTAACAGACTGACACTCGGTATCCGTGAAATGTTCTCGACACGAAATTTCACTTTTCAAGCGAAATCAGCTAGTCAACAGCTTTCAAGCGAAATCAGCTAGTCAACATCTTTCAAGCGAAATCAATCAGTTCAACAACTTTCAAGCGAAATCAAGTGTTAAACAGTTTGAAGCAAAATCAAATTTTCTGACTTGAAGCGAAATCAAATTTGTTCTGACTTGAAGCGAAATCACATGTTCTGTTGAAGCGAAATCAAGTTTGTTCTGTCTTGAAGCGAAATCACATGTTCTGTTGAAGCGAAATCAAGTTTGTTCTGTCTTGAAGCGAAATCACATGTTCTGTTGAAGCGAAATAAAGACCAAAACATCAGATTCAAGCGAAATCTTCCTTTTTCAAGCGAAATAGTGCTGAATGTAATGAAATCCGATCACAAAAACTCAAATTACTCCTAAACGACTTGGAGTTTTGATCTGAAACTTGGTAGGGTTGTTAATCAACTATTTTCGCACGATATACTAAAAAATCATCCGATTCGGACCATGAAATCCCGTTCAATTCGTCGAAAATCCATCAAAAACGTGAAATAAAGAGTAGATGAAGAAGAAGAAGAATTGCGATTCAGATCTGAAATCGTTGTAATCTGGTACAAATCTTGTTGTTTGATCAACGCAATCGAGCTCCTGCTCTGATACCACTTGTTAGGACCGGTTTGAATCCGAAACGATTGCGAGACGAAAGTTCTACGTGCGGAATCCGTGAACTATCGAGACCGAAACACACAAGATGTAATATAATTGTGATTCTATTGATATATCTGAAACGTACAATGAACCTTGAATCACTTGGAGACTTTCTCTCTCTAGTTTCTCTCTCTAGAACTAGAGCTCTCCAAATCTCAAATGTGCAAATGTGTTTCAAGCTTAATCTTGATTTAGCTTGAACCCTATATATAGTGTTGAGGTTTAGCTTGAAACTGTTCAAGCTAAATCATGATTTCCCTTGAAATGACATGTGACACCTTCAAGCTAAATCATCACTTTCAAGCTAAATAACCTAATGCACTGATAAACCTATTACATGATACAAAGACGAAGTCAATAGACATAGTGCACTAACAGTTATTTAGAGTCCCTGAACCCATACGAAACTCTCACACCCTTCAAAATCCTTTACCCCTTCGAAAATACCCTTTGTTCATCGTCTGCAAGTCTCGCCGGAATACCCGTCGCAAATTCAACTGTTTGCTGCTACAGAAAAAATATAAATAGTAGAAATGGTATTTGACTTTCTATATAAATGGATTAACAAAATTTAGTTGATAACAAGATGTGGACTGAATATATAACTAACAGGTGCATGCTTTTTTGTCCAGTCATCTAACTGAGTTTCAGGAGTCCAAGAGTCGCCATAGAAGAAATCCGGAACAACTACATAATATCCAGCAGCTGCAACTTTGTCTGCAAGTTGCCTGCAAAGTTAAATGATTTACAATCTACACTCAAAATCCCATTACATAAGGGATCCACCAGCTGAATATATAAAGTAAACTGGCAACTGGAAATGGTCTTTTAACAGATAAATGGTACCTCATCTTTTAATGCTACCTCTAAAAATTTATTTGGATTCATTCATGTATAATTTAATTAAAGATTTTCCACTTCTAAATGGTAGCTTTATAGAGAGTTAACTGCCATTTACGATCTGTGAGAGTGGTGGTGGCAGCGGAGTGGCGGTGGTGGCAGGGCTGTGGTGGCGGTGGTGGCAGGGCTGTGGTGGTGGTGGTGGTGGCAGGGCTGTGGTGGCAGGGCTGTGGTGGTGGTGGCAGGGCTGTGGTGGCGATGGCGGTGGTGGTGGTGGCAGCGGAGTGGTGGTGGTGGCAGGGCTGTGGTGGCGGTGGTGGTGGCAGCGGAGTGGTGGTGGTGGCAGGGCTAGTGGTGGTGGTGTTTAATATTTACTTAAATGGTCCTTTATGTTACAAATTTACACAATCAGTCCTTATTTACTAACTGACTTAACTGGGTTATGATTTTTGGACTGAAATGGCACCTTTCCAGAACGTGGGGGACGAAAATGGCGCATTTTTGAAAAATGGACTGAAATGGCCAAAGTGACCAAACCACAGGGACGAAAATGGCAGTTAACTCTATATTATATATATATATATATGATAAATATATGATTAAACCAAAAAATATATATATACTAGAAAACACAAGAATATATGAAAAAAATGACCGTAAAAATATAACTTAAAAAAAAGTATATGTATTATATTATATATATATATATATATATATATATATATATATATATATATATATACAGGGTGGGGTTCTAGAGTGAACACTTATGTATTTGCGAACTGAGTGAACAAATCTTGGCCATTGATTTACACACGTGGATGGCTATAATTTAATCATCAAATTGTAAAATACACTAGTGTATTTCATCATCAAATCCTGGCCATTGATTTACACACATGTATAGTCAGGATTAATTCGCTCAGTTCGCAAACTACACTAGTGTTCACTCTTGAACATAATCATATATATATATATATATATATATATATAGGGAGCCGCTAAAATGAAAACCACCCCCAGTTGTAAGAACCATGAGAACCAGTCTTCACCAATTAGATTTGGCCAACAATAAGGGTATATCGGTCATTTACCCCAAATGTCATAACATTCCTCTCTCCTCTCTCATTCTTTTATATTTATAAGTTGCAGACTATCAATCCATTTTTAAAATAGCATCTATCATTCATCTTTCTCTCTCCTGAAATCCAACCCCCACACCCATCTCTCATTCATCTCTTTCTTTTTAAACCTGTTTAAAACGAAGATGAGGATGACGACGCCTGAAACCCACCCCTGTTTCTCTCTCTTTCAATCACCCTATTTTCCGACGACAACCACCAGACAAAACACCCCCCTCCGTCTCCACGGTAATCGCCGGCCACCCAACTGTGGTGGCGGCTCATGATGTCGGTGGCCCCAAACAGAGGCAGAAGGCGGTGGTTTGGTGGTTTGTTGGTTTGGTGGCGGCTCGTGTCGCCGGTGGCCCCAAATAGAGGCGGAAGGCGGTGGTGGAGCGGTGGTTTAGTGGGAGTTGTTGTAACACCCCATGTTTTTGAAAAGTCACAGTCAAAGTCAAGGTCAAAGTCAACGACCGATTTCGCGCAACCTGACTTGTAGTTAATGTCTTTAATGTGTTAGTTGTATTATGTGGAGTAAGTGTTAATAATTACAACAATCGACGTATTCCAATCGCCATCTAATCGACTTACGACTGTGAACTATAGGAAGTAACAATGCGATAAAGATAACGAAACGATAATCAAACTATGCTAATCAAATCGACATCGAATCGAATCGCAACTCGAACTACGCATTTTGGTTAATGTTATACGTGTGTGTGTGTGTGTCTTATATGTTACTTGTGCATGTTTAAAATTTTGTTGTGTTGTGATACTCAATCGAATCGCAATCGAACTCGAAACACAATCGAACCCAGTCGAAATCAAACTATGTGCTAGATATAGTAGTTGGGACTAAAAGTAATTTGAATAGGAAAATCTATCGCATCGCATCGATCGCAATCGAAATCGAATCAGCAAAAATCGCCGCGTCAAACACACAAACCAAGTGCCATCCGGCCGGATAGCCACTTGGTCATGGGTGTCAGGTGCCATTTGACCGAGATTTCATCCGACCGGACAGCCCTTTCCTCTTTTGGAATCCTATAAATACCCGTGTCACTTTCATTCTTTCCACTTTTGGAAACCTCTGTCCAACCAGCACGCTCAGCTTACCTTTTCATCGATTTCTCTCAATCCCGGTAAGATCTCGTCCTAATTCTTGTACTTTCTTGATCTACACACACTCCTACACCTTTCTATCTTTTGAATCTTAACTTTTAATCATGAAATCACTCGATTTGAGGTGTTCTAGGATGATGTCATCCTGAGTTCTTGAAGAACTTCTTGTTTTGGCCTCAATCCACCAAGAACAACTTAGATCTGATAGATTTCCACACAAATACACAAGGATCTCGCGTAGATCTAAGCTTAAACATGGTGAGAAAGGATTGAAAGATGGTTTCTAACTTTCTTTCAACTCTTTTACACTCAATACACTTAAAACCGATAGGATCCGACCCTGACCTAGTCTTCTACTCATTATTAGTGTTGTGCTAGCTCAAGATCTGGATTCTACCCACGAGACCACCGATTTCGGGTTAAACAAGAACAACCGTCTTGAACCGGTTAACTGGCTGAACTAGGGTGATTCCTGGTCGGTTTGGTCACTTGGGTTAAGATAGGGTTTTGTTGGTTAACACGTTGTCAAGATGTCTCGATAAAACGACAAACAATCAAAACAACCAAGTGTAAGACGAACGGAACAACCGGAACGGAATGCTATCCGACTGGACTGTTGTCCGAACGGATAGGTCACCCAAACGGATTGCTGTCCGAATGGATAACACCTTGGGTTCTACACTTAGTTAAATCTGAAGTTTGAGTATTGAACGAATCGCCATCCGATCGGACTACCATCCGACCGGATTACTCTTCGGATCATGAGATACTCTAAGACTTTAAAGACTTAAACAATTTTCAACATGTTCATTAACAGGGTTGCCACCCGGTCGAATGGACATCCGACCGAGTGACTCTCCTGCTATGAATTGTCTTTCACTAAGTAATCTCATCACTAACGTCGTAGTCCGACCGGATGACAATCCGAACGGATTGCTGTCCGCACGATTGACCGTCCGATCGACCGACTTGAAGGATAGAGATACTTCAATGTTTTCAAATGCTACAACGAAAACTTCAAAAGACAAGCCATCGTACACAAGCACATTCATCTCATAGGAAGAAACAATCCACTCGAATTGTCATCCGACTGGACTACCGTCCGACCGGATGACCATCCGAACGAATTGTCATCCGCACGGATTGTCGTCCGATCGGATTACCATTTGACCGAACTGCTATCCGACCCACTCACACTTTGTATCGATTTACGTGTCACTTATCGTTATGCTATCAATCCATTCAGGCTAACTTTACTCGCTAAGCGCTCCCTTCAATCCATCAACCGCTGTGAGTATACTTGATCCCTTTTTGCTTTATGCACTTTTGGGTGTTACATACGTTACAACTATTCAAATCACATCAAACACACTACTCAATACTATTTGAACGCTAACCATTAATGCATGTTATACGTGGCTTATGAATGCTTGTTTGTTATGTTTACACATGGAATGTTGTCTACCTGCCTTAGCAACGATAGTACTATAGTTTGGACTCAGCACCCGTTCACACAGGGGTTGTTAAGGACAATTACTTGCATGGGTTACAGTGGTAAACATGTATTGCGAACTGCCCCGGGCAGTCAACTCGTAGTCATTGGTATCGATGGATCTATGTCGATAACTAACGTGCTTCATTTCACTATGTGTACGTGCGGGTTATGCATAAACGAATTCGAACTCTATATGCTATTATAAACTTGTATGCTCACCTTTACATTATATGTATTGACTTTATTTTAACGTATGTGACAGGTTCTTAGGTTGTTTCTATGCTTAGCTTGCGGGTGATGAAATTGAGGCTAGGGAAGGAGTCCTAGAAATCAATAAACAATTTAGCTATTTATAAATCTGAGTTGTCGGAACAGAATGATTTGCCTAGAATTTATCTGTAATAATTTGTTTACTGTTTGAGACATGGTATGGGACATGTTATTATCAATTGAATGGTAATGATAATTGTTATGGAAACTTCTGAACAATCTGTTTCGCTCAGTGCCATGCCCCGATGTTTCCGCCATCGGTTGGGGTGTGACAGATTGGTATCAGAGCCATAATTATAGGGAATTAGGCAAGACACGACCTAGTCCGGGTCGATGTCTTAGATACCTAGTCTATAGTTAAGAACCAACAGACCGACTTGTGCGTATCCGTTAGGGATTATGCACGAGCTCACTGCTATCACTCGCTATTCTCGTTTATGCTACACTATCACTGCACTCGAATTTTCAGTTATGAAGGAACAATTAAGCCGAGATTAGGTGTGAAAACCGCAAACTCTCGACTAAAGTTGCCTAATCAACTCGCATTTTATCTACAAACGGGGAGAATTATGCCAAACCAGGAGTGAAATCCATATTTTGATGAATAATCTCCTCTATTTTACTAAAACGAGGACCAAGTTGTTAAGCTAGGGGTGAAACCCTAACCTTGACTACTAGTCCCGCTCATTTTACAAAGCTCTCATCAAAGTTTCGACGAACTCCAACGACCTGAAGTCACAATATGACTAACGGGATGTGTGCCAACGCCCAAGAATCGAGGCAAAGACATAGTCCTGGAAGTCAAACGTGTACAACGGATCCTTGTGAATAGTTGAATTACTTTGGTTAGTCGAAGTCTACTAGCCGCAGACAATCTACATCTAGAATTTTATGTGTTTTGATTCTGAGCCCGCAACTGCTGACTCTGATGTTTTGTTGATTTTATGTGCTTATATATGTGTTTACCTGTTTATGTGTTTAAATTTTGGAGATTTACTCGATTTTTGCTTTCACTTCGATCTACACAAACGACTCGTTCTGCTTTTCTATCTCAAAACGTTAACAAGTCGCTAGATTGTGGACGACTTTATGCTACGCTTATACTACACAACTCGGTTTATCAAAGCGTGAACGCTATATTTGAATAAATCGCGAACTTTAAATGATAGGTTTCTGTATTCTGACTACCTATTAAACGATAAAGGAACACGCATAATCATAAGAAGGTGGATACACACAAAATATGTGCTTAGGTGAGTTATGTGCTTACGTGCCTGTGTGCTTATATGCCTATGTACTTATGTGCCTATGTGATTCTGTGCCTTACGTGATTATGTGCTTCTGTGTTTATGCAAATCTGTGGCTATATGTATGTGTAATTACATGACTGTGTTCCTGAGCTTTAGTAAGTAGCAGGCGTGTGAGGTGAGATTCGAATACAATGTGTTGAGTCCTGTGACGATGTCTGTTGCAGACAATGTCATCTGGATCCCGTCATTCCTTACTTTCTCGTCAAGAAAAGAGAGACAAACGTCTTGCTGCCATCATCGCTAAAAGTGTGGCAAAGGCTGTGAGTGATGTTTATGAGAACGCCAGCAAGTCGTCTGAGGAGTCGAGAACCGAAGCTCCTAAAGCTACCGCCAAATCCTTCAATATCAAGCAATTCAAGTCGTGTGGGCCAAAAGAATTCACTGGCGAGGGAGGTCCTACTGCACTATTCCAATGGTTTGATTCCATTGAGGTCACTCTACGACAGAGTGGTTGCCCCGATGACCTCCGAACTCTGAATGCTACCGGCGTTTTCCAGTCCCGTGCATTAGACTGGTGGACGGCCGAGAGGAACAAGAGAGGGAACGATGCAGCCTACGATCTGTTGTGGGACGAGCTCAAGGAAGTCATGCTGGAAGAATTCTGCCCTCCTCATGAACGCCAAAAGCTAGAAGATGAATTTTGGCACATATAGCAGAAGGAAGGTGACAACACTGCTCTCACTGCTCGTTTCAAGCAGCTCAACATCATTTGTCCCAATCATGTCAAGACTCCGGAGATCACAATCAAGAAGTATATCCGAGCCCTGCCCGACTGTGTTGCCGATTTCGTGCAAGCGGCTAAGACTACGACGATCGAAGAGACTTATCTACTGGCCGCTGAAATCAATGATAAACGAGTCAAGGCTGGTGTCTGGGATAAAACTTCAAAGCACCTGCATCAAGCTACCACCGCCACACCAACTGCTGAAACCACCACCTCATCGAGCAACAAGAGGAAGAACAAGAGAAAGAACAGCTCCAGCAACAAGAACTGTGCGATCACTGTTGCACTGATTCAAGCTGTACCAACCCAACAACGTCAAATAGCGGCGCCTGTGGCAAATGCACCACCTGCTAAACGTGCATACACTGGGCCACACCCGCTCTGCCCTACTTGTACCTACCACCACCCGACTGCCATTGCTTGTCGATCTTGTGCTCATTGCAATATGTACGGCCATTTCACTACCATTGCCGTGTTCGACAAGCTCCTGCTCATCAAGCTCTACTTCCTGCCCCTTAGGGTCAACAAGCTCCTCCGGTACCCGCGGTCAACGCTAGAGCCTGCTTCACATGTGGTGATCCTAACCATTTCGCCAACATGTGCCCGAACGGGGTTGTGAAACAAGAGCCTCAGCAGCAGCAGCAACACCAGCAACAACAAGCAGCACGCGCACGAACTTTCAATATCAACGTGCGTCAAGCCCAAGCCGACAACAACGTGGTTAATGGTACGTTCCTTGTGAATGGTATTTATGCTTCGTGTTTATTTGATACTGGAGCCGATAATTGCTTTGTGTCGTTCGAATTCGAGAAGCTCCTTAGTCGTAAACGCTCCTGACTCTCCTCGACGTTTGCTACCGGAAGAACCGTTGCTGTTAATTTTGTTCTCCGTGATTGTACTCTTGAGCTCAACAATCACATTTTCCAAATCGATCTTATTCCGATGCAACTCAGAAGTTTCGATGTCATAGTAGGCATGGACTTTCTTCGCGAAAACCATGCTGAAGTTATGTGCTTGAACAAGATGATTCGATTCTCGCTCGCGAATGGTGATTTATTGTGTGTTTACGATGAAACTACTTCAAAAGGTCTTAAGCTCATGTCATGTTGTCACACCCCGACTTTCCACGTGTCACCGGTGGGCCCGGTAGGGAGTATCGTGACGTAGTTGATATCATCATAGTCAAACAACACAATATATAAATGCACGGCGGAAGCAAAAGATAAATATATTACAATCCGAATATAAAGTAATATCCAGTATTACAACTGAAAGTAAAGGATCCACGGGCGGATCTTAAAATACAAATATTGTTCAACAGACTTTAGACGCCCAGAACTTGCAAGGTTCCTTATTAACGTCCTGAGCAGCTTCCAACCTATTTACGTACTTGTGCCTGTCACTTAGACTTTTGAAAATACGTCAGTTTTCACTGGTAAATACACTCAACCGACTCATTTGAAAAGAGTTTGTAAATTGGTTTGAATGCACTTCGGCACAAAATATGTAGAGACGTCGATTAAAATGCACAAGGCAAAATTAATCTTTTATACTTGATTAAAATGCACAGAGGCAAAATTAATCTTTTATAACTTGGGACAAACTATATTTCATGTTATCAGTTTTACATAACTTGCTCTACATACGGGGCCCGGTTCTATGCCGGTTCATGATTAATCAACACACCACTATTCCCTTATTGGGAATCCCTTATTGGGTATAATTAATTAATAAGCATATAGCATCTGTCAGGTGTATGCCTACACCCCGTGCTTAGGTCGTGGCCATTACATTTAATGAGTCAAGGATATCCAGGACACGGTCGCATTAATCCCCAATGTTTCAGTCAAGCAATACGAATTAAAAACAGGTTATTTGGATTTCCCGACTTATTGGTCTTTGAATCCCATACCTGACCATGCGGTATTTATATTACCGTATCCCAAGCCCGTAATAGAGAAAATAAGTTAAGAGTATTTACCTGAGCTAGCTCCTGTCTTATATAGCAAGGTTTATAATAACTCAGCCGTATTCACTTAAGTAAGCGTAGGTATAATTTACCGGAAGGCTCTAGTCTGGAATGATGGTATAAATAACCAATTAGAATGCTAACAGGTCTTTAATTAAGCTTACGCTTAGACCGGTTAGTCTTACCGAAAGATACAGTTCAAACGCACGATAGGGCGAAGACCATTTTAGAATGTGATTTAGACCCAACAAGTTCGGAGACTTGTTTAATATGGGTATTTCATACACAATCTGAATTTTGAGATAAAACCGATAAGGTTTGACTCGTTTCGGCTAATTTATGTAAACTCGTTACATAAACCGAACCAAACGCGTAATAAGCGTGACGGGTATTCATGAGAGCCATACACAGGTTTCCTAAGTTAATTATGCCTCAAATATGGCGTGACATCAGTAAGATGTCTTTCATTATGCCCGGAACGTATTTAAACACAAACTAGGCCCTGTAGGGGTAGTTTGGTCATTTAAAAGGTTATAAAAGAGTTTATTTACCTGAGTTACAGGTCTGATATAATCAGCAAAAATACTTATTTTACTAAGTTTGAACAGTAGGATAAAGTATATATGTGAAATTTATCAATTATAACCAACTATGCACCGTAGGGGCATTTTGGTAATTTCACATAAGCCGAAAAGCTCAAAACTGAAGTCTGAGTTAAACAACTTTTGCTTACTGTTAAAATATTATAATTTGCCCAAAATATCAGTAGGTATCAACCCTTGTATGTTTAAAATAGTTCTAGTACATACTATGCGTTAAAAACGCTTAAAGAGACGATTAGAAGCCATTTCGGGTTTTATACATAAAGCTGATATTTTTATCATTCCAGAAGGCTTAAAATAACTTATTTATCATTTAGGATCAGTAGCAAAAGGTTTGGAGTTGATTAGGTATGTAAAACTCATTTTATGGCCCGTAAGGGCAAAACCGACAATTACCGGATTAAGCCTACAACTATGAGTTATGCTTAGCCTAAAATTAATTAAAAATCTTCTAAAATCCCAAAATAATATATTACATCAGTGGGTAATAAGTTTGATATCAAAAAGTAGGCTTAGATAGGCCATACGCTAATTATGTCGTTTAATTAACATAAAGCTTTCAATTTACGCTAATGAGCATAACTCTCAAACTACACCTCAAACTGATGTCAAACTTTGGGTACAAGTTTATATATCAGTGACTAAGGTTTCTACACTTTTACATTTCCAAAAATCACGTTTTATGGTAGTAAGGGCATAATGGTCAACATATGAGCAATTAACGGAATCATGCGTATTAATCGGTTAACTAATGAACCATGGTGTATAATCACAGAGGGTTATACCAGCATGTAACCTGGTCCAAATGAAGCTCTTAGGTATTTCTAAATCATACCAAAACGGGTCAGAACTGAAGTCAAAGCAAAAGTCAAAGCTTTGCGACTTTCGGTTCCGAACCGGGTCTAAACAGGAAATTGTCGGGTGGAACATGTTTAGACATGTTCTTTCACTAATTATCAAGTTATATAAATGATCAAACAAGTTGTACGTGTTCTACATTGCTAATTATGCATAAATTAGAAACTAAGTATCCTGTTGACTTTTTAATCACAAGTTTGACCCGACATTTGACCTAGTTAGAGTGGGAATCAGGGGGGACCCTTTTAAGGGTTTATTACCCGCATAATTACCAACTTATAACTACTTTCAATTCGACTAATCACTGGACCAACAATGATTAATCGTTAAGTCAACCGTTAATTACGACGGTTTGACTTTTAAGCTAAATACTAAGCAAAACTTAATCAAGGAGGTCAAGGGTGCTTACCAAAGTCCTAATCACGATTAGGGATGCTTGGTGTCTGCTCTTGAGCTCCAGAAAGTCCCACAATTGCAGATTGAATGAATGCAAAAATGTTGCAACATTGAAGGCCTTATATAGTGAATTTTGATCCACAAAATGTTGACATGTAAGTCTACTAATGACCACAACTCTTCAACAAGTGTCCCTAAGGCTAAAAAATCAGTTTAGGCAACTCATGGAAGTGTTAAAAGGCAAGTCTTGACGTTTGAAAGGCTGAACAGGCAACAGAAAACGAGTTGCTGCATCTGGTAGTTGCTTGCGCACCGCAACAACCACAGTGTTGAGGTGCGCAAGGCCTTGGCCAGCAATCAGCAACTTTCAAATGTTGGCAGTTTTAGCCCCTGTACCTCCAATTGCCATTTCCGACACATCCAAGGCCCGTTAAATCATTTTTAAGGCTCTACAATGATGCCTAAGCATAGAGAACATGAAACATGCTCAAAAATATGCCGGATGTCGGTTCGTTTGGTCGTACGGTCACGTTGTTCGGCTAATTACGACGAAACACGGACGGACGCGAAAAACAATCCAAACGACGCGACGAATGGAATTTTATCAAGCCAAACACTAAAATAAAATATCTTAGTGCTTACATAAATTTTTGGGTGTCCGGGAATATCCAGAATGTAAGATATGCGCGTAAACGCAAACTTGTGCGCTTTTTGACACTTTTAGTCCCTGCATGACTTAAAAGCTTATTTGTGCGCACCAAACACCTCTAAGCCTATATCTAAGCTATAAGAAGGATAAATAGGGTATGTTTATCTCCTGGTCATAATCCGGAAGGTCCGATAACATACGAATCAGTATACTTTAGCAGTTTGACACTTTAGGTCCTTCTAATGCGCAAACTTGCGTAACTTATCATTTAATAGCATTGAAGCCTTATCTAATTCATATGAGGAATTCTTGAAAGTATTATTAAACATCATAATGCTTCGGCTCGATAAAAGGTCATTCAGAGGTATAATTAAACATATTGACACTTCTAGTCCCTTAAACTTGCAAAGTTGCGCGTAACTTCTCTTTTAGGCATAAAAGCCTTGGATTGCCAATGATTGGCATTCCCGAGAGTATAATAAAATATCATGAGGCTCTCGGTTTGTTAAAAGGTCACTCAGAGGTAAGAATTAACATGTTGACGCTTTTAACCCTTTTCTGCGCAAACTTTCAATTAATTACATAAACGGCTACACTTGATTAACAAGCGGTTCATTTGCGAATATAAAACCATAAAAGGTTAATTAGAAACTTATTTTAGGTATGATAATACTTCCAGTTCTTTCATAATCAAAGTTTTCGATTTTTCGAAAAATTAGTCCCTTGAATTCAATGTTTGACTTCATTAGGGTTTATTACATGTGTCAATACTTCATTGGACGTGATTTTACGAGGTGTTACATCCTCATCCCCTTAAAAGAAATCTAGACCTAGAGATTTGCTAGAATGATGGAAGTATTTTCTGAAGTAGCATGGACTTACTTTCATAGTATATTTGGGCCTCTAAGGGTATCCCAGTTGACCTATACAATAGGTACATACTCTTCTTCGGAGCTTCTTAACCTGTCGATTCTTAGTCTATACAGGTTTATTGTCTAATCATAATTTTCATTAGTCTTCCTATCATTACGTGATAATGTTTTTCAGTTATTGGCGAAACACATCCGTCAGTCACTAGTGTGTAATGTATTGCGAGCTCCTTAAATAGGTTGCTTATAAGCTACTTGATCTAGATACATTCGATTTCCTTTGAATGATTCTATATATTCAGAGCTTAACTAGCCTGATAATTTAGCAAATTTGGCACACAGAGATGTCAGAGATGTCCGTACTCTCAGGCTTTGGTTCATCTATCGATGTCGGTGTCAGATAAATGACACATTCTCTTTACAAGTGCAAGGATGCCCTAAGTAGAGATAAAGGACATTTTATATTGGATATCTTCTTTGAATACTACTAGTCGACTTCAGTACAATATGACCATTGGGATACCTCAGGGGTTCCATGCATTAAACCTCCATACTGATCAGGCATGGAAGCAATCTATGGGACACACTAGGATACGTTAATCCTCATATGGCACTCTAATCAAACATAGTTTGGCATTCGCAGGAGATAAAAAAAATAATGGGAAAATAATGAAATAAAATAATATATATATTGTCGTACTCTTTCTGGGGAAGAGTACTCCAGATTCTTATGAAAGGATTATCTCCGAGGATGGGAGAGAGGGTCATTAAAGATTCCATTGGTAAATTATACCTTATTTTTAATATCTAAAGTTCTTATGAATGTAATCAAAAGCTTGCTAAGCTTATGTTTTACTAAAGGTTTATTATCCTTTGCATTAACGTAAAATACTGAGCAGATACAATCGATGCTAAAAGTTAAAGACGTACCTAATGCCATTATTGATATGCACTGTCTCTGGCGTTCAACCGTTAGTTTAGGCGTTTCCTTTCTTATCCATCCCAGACTTAGCTGCTCCCTCCTTGGCAGCCTCAGGGCAATTAGTACTGATGTGCCCCTTTTCGCCACAGCTGAAACAGTTTGCATTCTTTATGTCCCTACATTCGTGGGACTGGTGGCCAGTTCTTTTGCAGATGCCACATTGCTTTATCTTTTGGTTTGATCGACACTGTCCCCAGTGTCTTCTGTTGCAGGTTTTGCATGTAGGCTTCTTATTGGAATCCTGTTGGTTATTGTTGAGTTCGGATTTGCTCTTCTTAGGATTCTGGGAGTTATCCTCCTCCCTTTTACGTTTCCCATCTTCAGAGGCTTTGGCAGCCTTGTTTCTGACCACATCGAGTGTGAGAGATAGCGACAGATCTGTTGCCGACCTGAATGTAGTAGGTCTCGATGCTTTCACACTGGCCTTTATTTCTGGGGCTAAACCCCCAATAAAGCGAGCTATTCGCTTTGGTTCCGGTGTGATCAAATAAGGAACCAATCGAGACTTGGTATTGAAACTTGTAAGGTATGCTTGACAATCTAAGTTCTCCATGACTAATGACAAGAATTCAGTCTCGATCTTCTCAACTTCATGTTGAGGACAGTAATTTTCTTTGATAAGAGCAACGAACTGATCCCAAGTCATGTTGTACAAAGGGATCTTCCCGGTGGCTTGAATCAACGATCTCCACCAGGCTAAGGCCTCACCCTTAAATGATTGCGACACGAACTTGACCACCTCCCTCTCAGCGCATCCGCTGATATCCACAACTGTATCCATCTCATCTAACCACGTCATACAATCTACAGCTCCTTCCTCCCCAGTGAAATCCTGGGGTTTACATGAAACAAAGTACTTGTAGGAGCAACCCTTTACACGGGGTCCTTGATTTAGTATGATCTGTTGAGACGGATCACTGTGATGATTAGAAGAGTGACGCTCGTCACCTTCCTTCTTGGGTTCATCCTTCTTGGAAGGTGGCTTCAAATGCGGTGTAGATAGGGTCCTACTCCGAGTCCCACTATACTCTACGTACTGCCGCTCCAATGCCTTTGTAAGAGCGTTGTCTACCAACGCTTTCAATTCAGCACCCGTTAAATTAATCCGGGCGTTATCAGTATTTTCCCTTGGGTGGCTATTTATTTCATCTGAGCCAGCCATTTAATTGAACTGTTACAGAAAACAAGGACAATAGTTTACTTGGGAGTCTGTTATGGAATTGTCTTTTATGGCAATTCATTAACCATGGTAACGGAGACCATATTTGGTTAATTTATTACTCATATTTATTTAGGATTTATATTATAACTTATCCTAATTATAAAAACAATAACAGTTTTACTAGTGGCACGAAAGGCCTAGTCACATGGACATTTATAAATTATAAGCTATGATTTCAGAGAATCAAAGCATTGAGGTTTGAATCATAGTTCATTACCTATTTCGGTCAGGGAGTCATCGCTACCCCTGTTTTTTGGCTCATGTAGAAATGAGCAAGGCCCGTAGGCACTATATTACCAATGCATGGTCAAAATATGATCATCTTAATTGATGATTTAAACTCATGATGCAGAGATCATTAAGTTGGGTTAGGAATCCTTTCAAGAACCCTTATATAAGAACGACGTGTGTGATTTTAATGAATCACGTCTGCCAGGAGTGTTAACATATTTTCAGATGTTTAACAGGGATACAAATCTTTTAAACAGGTCTTACCATCTTGGCCAGGTCTTTATAATGACACTCAGGCTAGGTTTCACTCTTAAGATTCTTATTCATATGTATATTGGCAGGGAAGGAAGGATATTTATTTTATTCAGGATTTTTTTATCATAAATCCTAATTTACAAGTTAGTAATAGCACAAATGGCCTAGTCGCGTAGACAAGTTTAATTTATAAGCCACGATTTCGGAGAACCGAGGCATTAAGGTTTGAATCAAAGTTCATTACCCTTCCTTGACAGGGAGTTGTAGGCTACCATTGTCTTTAGTCCTAATTGACGATACAATATGGCCCGTAGGCAAATCGATTGACATTACAAAACGATGTTTTAAGACAATAATAATCATCACACTGATGATAGTAGTCATGATAGTATTGATCATATTGACTATGAGGCTTGGGCATAGCCCACCACCTTAGACAGGAACCATAATGGTTACAACTGTCATTGTCGTATTGACAATATAATAAAGTATAGCCCGTAGGCACTTCATCACTAGGGATGTTAATAATATGATCATCATATTGATGATATTAGTCATGATCACATTGATCATAAAGACTATTAGGCTTGAGCATAGCTCACCACCTTAGACAAGGAATCATAAAGATCACAATGCCTGTGTCTCAAATGGACAATACATTATAGCCCGTAGGCAAAAACATCACTAAATGATGATTATTTCAAATAAGGGAATTTAGATTAACCCTCTTTTTAAAGATGGTCTGTGTGACTTTAACGATTCACAGTTTACCAAAAATGTTTACATACTTACAGATGTTAACAGGGATTGGAATCTTTTAGATAAGTTTTACCGTCTTGGCCATGTCTGCAACGACATTTAGGCTAGGTTTTACCATCTTGGCCATGTCTGTATTGACATTTAGGCTAGGTTTTACCATCTTGGCCATGTCTGCATTGACATTTAGGCTAGGTTTTACCTTTAAGATTCCTTTAATATTTAACGCAGAACAAACCTAAATTGAGGTGTTAACAAGGATCTTAATCTAATTGTGGAACTACCATCTTGGCCTTGTCTTAATATGACACATGGCTAGGTCTTGTTTCTTTTTAGATTTTGCCATTTTATTATAATGGTAGATTTTATAATATAGGAATGATATTTTTAATATAATCGTTCCTTTAAAATTTAAATAAGTATATGGTTGCCCTAAACGGGACTTCTACAAAAATGACTTGCCCATGCAAGAGTAAATTAGAAAATACAAAGGAGCCAAATAAGAACAAACAAAACGAATTAGAATTTGTCCTATGTTCATGTCTAGACTCAAGAATGTGCAACTGTGTAACTGAGATTAAACACAAAAGCTAGTGTTTAATTCACTCAGTGTTGGCTCTGATACCAACCTGTCACACCCCGACTTTCCACGTGTCACCGGTGGGCCCGGTAGGGAGTATCGTGACGTAGTTGATATCATCATAGTCAAACAACACAATATATAAATGCACGGCGGAAGCAAAAGATAAATATATTACAATCCGAATATAAAGTAATATCCAGTATTACAACGGAAAGTAAAGGATCCACAGGCGGATCTTAAAATACAAATATTGTTCAACAGACTTTAGACGCCTAGAACTTTCAAGGTTCCTTATTAACGTCCTGAGCAGCTTCCAACCTATTTACGTACTTGTACCTGTCACTTAGACTTTTGAAAATACGTCAGTTTTCACTGGTAAATACACTCAACCGACTCATTTGAAAAGAGTTTGCAAATTGGTTTGAATGCACTTCGGCACAAAATATGTAGACACATCGATTAAAATGCACAAGGCAAAATTAATCTTTTATACTTGATTAAAATGCACAGAGGCAAAATTAATCTTTTATAACTTGGGACAAACTATATTTCATGTTATCAGTTTTACATAACTTGCTCTACATACGGGGCCCGGTTCTATGTCGGTTCATGATTAATCAACACACCACTATTCCCTTATTGGGAATCCCTTATTGGGTATAATTAATTAATAAGCATATAGCATCTGTCAGGTGTATGCCTACACCCCGTGCTTAGGTCGTGGCCATTACATTTAATGAGTCAAGGATATCCAGGACACGGTCGCATTAATCCCCAATGTTTCAGTCAAGCAATACGAATTAAAAACAGGTTATTTGGATGTCCCGACTTATTGGTCTTTGAATCCCATACCTGACCATGCGGTATTTATATTACCGTATCCCAAGCCCGTAATAGGGAAAATAAGTTAAGAGTATTTACCTGAGCTAGCTCCTGTCTTATATAGCAAGGTTTATAATAACTCAGCCGTATTCACTTAAGTAAGCGTAGGTATAATTTACCGGAAGGCTCTAGTCTGGAATGATGGTATAAATAACCAATTAGAATGCTAACAGGTCTTTAATTAAGCTTACGCTTAGACCGGTTAGTCTTACCGAAAGATACGGTTCAAACGCACGATAGGGCGAAGACCATTTTAGAATGTGATTTAGACCCAACAAGTTCGGAGACTTGTTTAATATGGGTATTTCATACACACTCTGAATTTTCAGATAAAACCGATAAGGTTTGACCCGTTTCGGCTAATTTATGTAAACTCGTTACATAAACCGAACCAAACACGTAATAAGCGTGACGGGTATTCATGAGAGCCATAAACAGGTTTCCTAAGTTAATTATGCCTCAAATATGGCGTGACATCAGTAAGATGTCTTTCATTATGCCCGGAACGTATTTAAACACAAACTAGGCCCCGTAGGGGTAGTTTGGTCATTTAAAAGGTTATAAAAGAGTTTAAGTATTTACCTGAGTTACAGGTCTGATATAATCAGCAAAAATACTTATTTTACTAAGTTTTAACAGTAGGATAAAGTATATATGTGAAATTTATCAATTATAACCAACTATGCACCGTAGGGGCATTTTGGTAATTTCACATAAGCCGAAAAGCTCAAAACTGAAGTCTGAGTTAAACAACTTTTGCTTACTGTTAAAATATTATAATTTGCCCAAAATATCAGTAGGTATCAACCCTTGTATGTTTAAAATAGTTCTAGTACATACTATGCGTTAAAAACGCTTAAAGAGGCTATTAGAAGCCATTTCGGGTTTTATACATAAAGCTGATATTTTTATCATTCCAGAAGGCTTAAAATAACTTATTTATCATTTAGGATCAGTAGCAAAAGGTTTGGAGTTGATTAGGTATGTAAAACTCATTTTATGGCCAGTAAGGGCAAAACCGACAATTACCGGATTAAGCCTACAACTATGAGTTATGCTTAGCCTAAAATTAATTAAAAATCTTCTAAAATCCCAAAATAATATATTACATCAGTGGGTAATAAGTTTGATATCAAAAAGTAGGCTTAGATAGGCCTTACGCTAATTATGTCGTTTAATTAACATAAAGCTTTCAATTTACGCTAATGAGCATAACTCTCAAACTACACCTCAAACTGATGTCAAACTTTGGGTACAAGTTTATATATCAGTGACTAAGGTTTCTACACTTTTACATTTCCAAAAATCACGTTTTATGGTAGTAAGGGCATAATGGTCAACATATGAGCAATTAACGGAATCATGTGTATTAATCGGTTAACTAATGAACCATGGTGTATAATCACAGAGGGTTATACTAGCATGTAACCTGGTCCAAATGAAGCTCTTAGGTATTTCTAAATCATACCAAAACGGGTCAGAACTGAAGTCAAAGCAAAAGTCAAAGCTTTGCGACTTTCGGTTCCGAACCGGGTCTAAACAGGAAATTGTCGGGTGACACATGTTTAGACATGTTCTTTCACTAATTACCAAGTTATATAAATGATCAAACAGGTTGTATGTGTTCTACATTGCTAATTATGCATAAATTAGAAACTAAGTATCCTGTTGACTTTTTAATCACAAGTTTGACCCGACATTTGACCTAGTTAGAGTGGGAATCAGGGGGGACCCTTTTAAGGGTTTATTACGCGCATAATTACCAACTTATAACTACTTTCAATTCGACTAATCACTGGACCAACAATGATTAATCGTTAAGTCAACCGTTAATTACGACGGTTTGACTTTTAAGCTAAATACTAAGCAAAACTTAATCAAGGAAGGTCAAGGGTGCTTACCAAAGTCCTAATCACGATTAGGGATGCTTGGTGTCTGCTCTTGAGCTCCAGAAAGTCCCACAATTGCAGATTGAATGAATGCAAAAATGTTGCAACCTTGAAGGCCTTATATAGTGAATTTTGATCCACAAAATGTTGACATGTAAGTCTACTAATGACCACAACTCTTCAACAAGTGTCCCTAAGGCTAAAAAATCAGTTTAGGCAACTCATGGAAGTGTTAAAAGGCAAGTCTTGACGTTTGAAAGGCTGAACAGGCAACAGAAAATGAGTTGCTGCATCTGGTAGTTGCTTGCGCACCGCAACAACCACAGTATTGAGGTGCGCAAGGCCTTGGCCAGCAATCAGCAACTTTCAAATGTTGGCAGTTTTAGCCCCTGTACCTCCAATTGCCATTTCCGACACATCCAAGGCCTGTTAAATCATTTTTAAGGCTCTACAATGATGTCTAAGCATAGAGAACATGAAACATGCTCAAAAATATGCCGGATGTTGGTTCGTTTGGTCGTACGGTCACGTTGTTCGGCTAATTACGACGAAACACGGACGGACGCGAAAAACAATCCAAACGACGCGACGAATGGAATTTTATCAAGCCAAACACTAAAATAAAATATCTTAGTGCTTACATAAATTTTTGGGTGTCCGGGAATATCCAGAATGTAAGATATGCGCGTAAACGCAAACTTGTGCGCTTTTTGACACTTTTAGTCCCTGCATGACTTAAAAGCTTATTTGTGCGCACCAAACACCTCTAAGCCTATATCTAAGCTATAAGAAGGATAAATAGGGTATGTTTATCTCCTGGTCATAATCCAGAAGGTCCGATAACATACGAATCGGTATACTTTAGCAGTTTGACACTTTAGGTCCTTCTAATGCGCAAACTTGCGTAACTTATCATTTAATAGCATTGAAGCCTTATCTAATTCATATGAGGCATTCTTGAAAGTATTATTAAACATCATAATGCTTCGGCTCGATAAAAGGTCATTCAGAGGTATAATTAAACATATTGACAATTCTAGTCCCTTAAACTTGCAAAGTTGCGCGTAACTTCTCTTTTAGGCATAAAAGCCTTGGATTGCCAATGATTGGCATTCCCGAGAGTATAATAAAATATCATGAGGCTCTCGGTTTGTTAAAAGGTCACTCAGAGGTAAGAATTAACATGTTGACGCTTTTAACCCTTTTCTGCGCAAACTTTCAATTAATTACATAAACGGCTACAATTGATTAACAAGCGGTTCATTTGCGAATATAAAACCATAAAAGGTTAATTAGAAACTTATTTTAGGTATGATAATACTTCCAGTTCTTTCATAATCAAAGTTTTCGATTTTTCGAAAAATTAGTCCCTTGAATTCAATGTTTGACTTCATTAGGGTTTATTACATGTGTCAATACTTCATTGGACGTGATTTTACGAGGTGTTACATCCTCATCCCTTAAAAGAAATCTAGACCTCGAGATTTGCTAGAATGATGGATGTATTTTCTGAAGTAGCATGGACTTACTTCCATTGTATATTTGGGCCTCTAAGGGTATCCCAGTTGACCTATACAATAGGTACATACTCTTCTTCGGAGCTTCTTAACCTGTCAATTTTTAGTCTATACAGGTTTATTGTCTAATCATAATTTTCAATAGTCTTCCTATCATTACGTGATAATGTTTTTCAGTTATTGGCGAAACACATCCGTCAGTCACTAGTGTGTAATGTATTGCGAGCTCCTTAAATAGGTTGCTTATAAGCTACTTGATCTAGATACATTCGATTTCCTTTGAATGATTCTATATATTCAGAGCTTAACTAGCCTGATAATTTAGCAAATTTGGCACACAGAGATGTCAGAGATGTCCGTACTCTCAGGCTTTGGTTCATCTATCGATGTCGGTGTCAGATAAATGACACATTCTCTTTACAAGTGCAAGGATGCCCTAAGTAGAGATAAAGGACATTTTATATTGGATATCTTCTTTGAATACTACTAGTCGACTTCAGTACAATATGACCATTGGGATACCTCAGGGGTTCCATGCATTAAACCTCCATACTGATCAGGCATGGAAGCAATCTATGGGACACACTAGGATACGTTAATCCTCATATGGCACTCTAATCAAACATAGTTTGGCATTCGCAGGAGATAAAAAAAATAATGGGAAAATAATGAAATAAAATAATATATATATTGTCGTACTCTTTCTGGGGAAGAGTACTCCAGATTCTTATGAAAGGATTATCTCCGAGGATGGGAGAGAGGGTCATTAAAGATTCCATTGGTAAATTATACCTTATTTTTAATATCTAAAGTTCTTATGAATGTAATCAAAAGCTTGCTAAGCTTATGTTTTACTAAAGGTTTATTATCCTTTGCATTAACGTAAAATACTGAGCAGATACAATCGATGCTAAAAGTTAAAGACGTACCTAATGCCATTATTGATATGCACTGTCTCTGGCGTTCAACCGTTAGTTTAGGCGTTTCCTTTCTTATCCATCCCAGACTTAGCTGCTCCCTCCTTGGCAGCCTCAGGGAAATTAGTACTGATGTGCCCCTTTTCGCCACAGCTGAAACAGTTTGCATTCTTTATGTCCATACATTCGTGGGACTGGTGGCCAGTTCTTTTGCAGATGCCACATTGCTTTATCTTTTGGTTTGATCGACACTGTCCCCAGTGTCTTCTGTTGCAGGTTTTGCATGTAGGCTTCTTATTGGAATCCTGTTGGTTATTGTTGAGCTCGGATTTGCTCTTCTTAGGATTCTGGGAGTTATCCTCCTCCCTTTTACGTTTCCCATCTTCAGAAGCTTTGGCAGCCTTGTTTCTGACCACATCGAGTGTGAGAGATAGCGACAGATCTGCTGCCGACCTGAATGTAGTAGGTCTCGATGCTTTCACACTGGCCTTTATTTCTAGGGCTAAACCCCCAATAAAGCGAGCTATTCGCTTTGGTTCCGGTGTGATCAAATAAGGAACCAATCGAGACTTGGTATTGAAACTTGTAAGGTATGCTTGACAATCTAAGTTCTCCATGACTAATGACAAGAATTCAGTCTCGATCTTCTCAACTTCATGTTGAGGACAGTAATTTTCTTTGATAAGAGCAACGAACTGATCCCAAGTCATGTTGTACAAAGGGATCTTCCCGGTGGCTTGAATCAACGATCTCCACCAGGCTAAGGCCTCACCCTTAAATGATTACGACACAAACTTGACCACCTCCTTCTCAGCGCATCCGCTGATATCCACAACTGTATCCATCTCATCTAACCACGTCATACAATCTACAGCTCCTTCCTCCCCAGTGAAATCCCGGGGTTTACATGAAACAAAGTACTTGTAGGAGCAAACCTTTTCACGGGGTCCTTGATTTAGTATGATCTGTTGAGACGGATCACTATGATGATTAGAAGAGTGACGCTCGTCGCCTTCCTTCTTGGGTTCATCCTTCTTGGAAGGTGGCTTCAAATGCAGTGTAGATAGGGTCCTACTCCGAGTCCCACTATACTCTTCGTACTGCCGCTCCAATGCCTTTGTAACAGCGTCGTCTACCAACGCTTTCAATTCAGAACCTGTTAAATTAATCCGGGCGTTATCAGTATTTTCCCTTGGGTGGCTATTTATTTCATCTGAGCCAGCCATTTAATTGAACTGTTACAGAAAACAAGGACAATAGTTTACTTGGGAGTCTGTTATGGAATTGTCTTTTATGGAAATTCATTAACCATGGTAACGGAGACCATATTTGGTTAATTTATTACTCATATTTATTTAGGATTTATATTATAACTTATCCTAATTGAATAAGCTAACTATCAAGAACCGCTATCCCCTACCCCGCATCGACGATTTGTTCGACCAACTACAAGGCGCTACATGTTTCTCGAAGATCGATCTACGCTCAGGCTATCACCAGTTACGAATACAAGAGGAGGATATACCTAAAACAGCGTTTCGAACCCGATATGGCCACTACGAATTCGTTGTTATGCCCTTTGGTTTAACCAACGCACCAGCGGTTTTCATGGATCTGATGAATCGCGTGTGCAAACCATATCTTGACCGTTTCGTCATCGTATTTATCAACGATGTCTTGATCTATTCCAAATCGAAAGCCGAACACGCGCAACATCTACGTTTGGTTCTCGAGCTACTCCAGGGGAACCAACTCTATGCCAAGTTCTCCAAGTGTGAATTCTGGTTGGAGGAAGTTCAGTTTCTGGGTCACATTGTTAATAGTCAAGGTATTCACGTCGATCCAGCGAAGATTGAAGCTGTTAAGAGCTGAAGTCCGTTCTTTTCTCGGACTAGCGGGTTATTATCGACGATTTATCGAAGGATTCTCAAAGATCGTTGTACCACTTACCGCTCTCACACATAAGGATAAGCCTTTTGTTTGGGGAACTGAACAAGAGTCTGGCTTTCGAACCCTCAAGCATAAGCTTTGCAATGCTCCTGTTCTCACACTACCCGACGGAAACGATGATTTCATTGTCTACTGTGATGCTTCCAACCTTGGTCTTGGTTGTGTACTCATTCAACGGGACAAGGTTATAGGGTACGCATCTCGTCAGCTCAAAATCCACGAGAAGAACTATACAACCCATGATCTCGAGCTAGGCGTAGTTGTTTTTGCGTTAAAGATTTGGCGACACTACCTGTATGGTACTAAGTGTACGATCTTCACCGATCATAGGAGCCTACAACATATCTTTAATCAGAAGGAACTAAATATGCGACAACGCTGATGGGTAGAACTTCTCAACTACTACGACTGTGAGATTCGTTATCACCCAGGCAAAGCAAACGTTGTTGCCGACGCGCTCAGCAGACGGAGCTATCTGCTTAATACTCGTAATGTTCAAGCCCAACACAATCTCGAAACCCTCATCCACGAAGCTCAGCATGCATGTTTTAACGAACGAACCCTAAAGAAGGAAAGAATCTACCACGATGGAGCCCAGCTTGTGAGAAAATCAAACGGGATATTCCACTTTCTGGACCGAATTTGGATCCCCAAACGGACCGATTTGCGACAGATTCTAATGGACGAAGCCCACAAATCCCGGTATTCTATTCATCTCGGTGCCGACAAAATGTACCAGGATCTTCGCTATAGGTACTGGTGGCCCGGCATGAAAAGGGATATTGCTCTCTATGTTGGAAAATGCCTAACATGTGCAAGAGTCAAAGCTGAACATCAAAGACCCTCTGGCTTGCTTGAACAACCACCAATCCCTATGTAGAAGTGGGAGAGTATAGCTATGGACTTTATAACAAAGCTACCACACACGTCATCAGGTCACGACAGCATCTGGGTTGTGGTCGACCGTTTGACTAAATCTGCTCACTTTTTGCCAATACGGGAAGACTACAAGATAGAATGATTAGCCCGAATCTATACCGACGAGATCATTTGTAATCATGATACGCCTCGCGACATCATCTCTGATCGTGATGCTCGGTTTACCTCGCGACTGTGGGAAACATTTCAAATGGCACTCGGTACATCGCTTAATCTAAGTACCGTTTTCCACCCTCAAACCGACGGTCAGACTGAAAGAACGATTCGTACTCTTGAAGACATGCTCCGTTCGTGTGTCATAGACTTCAGTGGTAATTGGGACAAATACCTGCCGTTAGTCGAATTCTCGTATAACAGCAGCTATCATTCCAGCATTCAAATGGCACCATTCGAGGCTTTATACGGAAGAAGATGTCGATCGCCTATTGTCTGGCACGAGATTGGTCATTCGCAATTAACCGGTCTTGAGCTACTACAAGAAACGACAGACAAAATTTTCCAAATTCAAGACAACTTGGTAAAAGCTCGGAATCGACAGAAAAGTTACGCCGATAAACGACGCAAGCCCCCTGAATTTGACGTTGGTGACTACGTACTCCTAAAGGTATCACCTTGGAAGGGTGTGGTCCGCTTCGGCAAGAAAGGAAAGCTCGCGCCTCGATATGTTGGACCTTTTAGGATTCTGGAAAGGATCGGAAAAGTCGCCTACAGACTCGAACTACCGGAGGAACTTAGTAACGTCCACCCGACTTTCCACGTGTCAAACCTCCGAAAGTGCCTAGCCAACCACGACTTACTTGTTTCACTCGATGATCTGCAAGTAAACGAAACATTACACTTCGTGGAGAAGCCTGTCAAAATCATGGACCGCCAAACCAAGCAGCTCAGACGCTCTCGCATTCCTATTGTGAAAGTCCGATGGGAAGGCAAACGAGGCGCCGAGTTCACTTGGGAACTTGAAAGCGACATGAAGGCGAAGTACCCGCAGTTATTTAAAGAGAAAGTCTAGAGAGAGAAAGTTCTCAACGTGATTCACGGTGATGTACAACTTCCAGCCTAATTTCGGGACGAAATTCCCTAAACAAGGGGAGGCTGTAACACCCCGTGTTTTCGAGAAGTCACAGTCAAAGTCAAGGTCATAGTCAACGACCGATTTCGCGCAACCTGACTTGTAGTTAATGTCTTTAATGTGTTAGTTGTATTATGTGGAGTAAGTGTTAATAATTACAACAATCGACGTATTCCAATCTCCATCTAATCGACTTACGACTGTGAACTATAGGAAGTAACAATGCGATAAAGTTAACGAAACGATAATTAAACTATGCTAATCAAATCGACATCAAATCGAATCGCAACTCGAACTACGCATTTTGGTTAATGTTATACGTGTGTGTGTGTCTTATATGTTACTTGTGCATGTTTAAAATTTTGTTGCGTTGTGATACTCAATCGAATCGCAATCGAACTCGAAACGCAATCGAACCCAGTCGAAATCAAACTATGTGCTAGATATAGTAGTTGGGATTAAAAGTAATTTGAATAGGAAAATCTATCGCATCACATCGATCGCAATCGAAATCGAATCAGCAAAAATCGTTGCGTCAAACACACAAACCAAGTGCCATCCGGCCGGATAGCCATCCGACCGGATAGCCACTTGGTCATGGGTGTCAGATGCCATCCGACCGGACAGTCATCCGGGCGGTGTGCCATCCGACCGGACAGCCCTTTCCTCTTTTGGAATCCTATAAATACCCGTGTCACTTTCATTCTTTCCACTTTTGGAAACCTCTGTCCGACCAGCACGCTCAGCTTACCTTTTCATCGATTTCTCTCAATCCTGGTAAGATCTCGTCCTAATTCTTGTACTTTCTTGATCTACACGCACTCCTACACCTTTCTATCTTTTGAATCTTAAATTTTAACCGTGAAATCACTCGATTTGAGGTGTTCTAGGATGATGTCATCATGAGTTCTTGAAGAACTTCTTGTTTTTGCCTCAATCCACCAAGAACAACTTAGATCTGATAGATTTCCACACAAATACACAAGGATCTCGCGTAGATCTAAGCTTAAACATGGTGAGAAAGGATTGAAAGATGGTTTCTAACTTTCTTTCAACTCTTTTACACTTAATACACTTAAAACCGATAGGATCCGACCCTGACCTAGTCTTCTACTCATTATTAGTGTTGTGCTAGCTCAAGATCTGGATTCTACCCACGAGACCACCGATTTCGGGTTAAACAAGAACAACCGTCTTGAACCGGTTAACTGGCCGAACTAGGGTGATTCCTGGTCGGTTTGGTCACTTGAGTTAAGATAGGGTTTTGTTGGTTAACACGTTGTCAAGATGTCTCGATAAAACAACAAACAATCAAAACAACCAAGTGTAAGACGAACGGAACAACCGGAACGAAATGCTATCCTACCGGACTACTGTCCGAACGGATAGGTCACCCGAACGGATTGTTGTCCGAACGGATAACACCTTGGGTTCTACACTTAGTCAAATCTGAAGTTTGAGTATTGAACGAATCGCCATCCGATCGGACCACCATCCGACTGGATTACTCTTCGGATCATGAGATACTAAGACTTTAAAGACTTAAACAATTTTCAACATGTTCATTAATAGGGTTGCCACCCGGTCGAATGGACATTCGACCGAGTGATTCTACTGCTATGAATTGTCTTTCACTAAGTAATCTCATCAATAAGGTCGCCGTCCGACCAGACTACCGTCCGACCGGATGACAATCCGAACGGATTGTTGTCCGCACGATTGACCGTCCGATCGACCGACTTGAAGGATAGAGATACTTCAATGTTTTCAAATGCTACAACGAAAACATCAAAAGACAAGCCATCGTACACAAACACATTCATCTCATAGGAAGAAACAATCCACTAGAATTGTCATCCGGCTGGACTACCGTCCGACCGGATGACCATCCGAACGAATTGTCATCCGCACGGATTGCCGTCCGATCGGATTACCATCCGACCGAACTGCTATCCGACCCACTCACACTTTGTATCGATTTACGTGTCACTTATCGTTATGCTATCAATCCATTCAGGCTAACTTTACTCGCTAAGCGCACCCTTCAATCCATTAACCGCTGTGAGTATACTCGATCCCTTTTTGCTTTATGCACTTTTGGGTGTTACATACGTTACAACTATTCAAATCACATCAAACACACTACTCTATACTATTTGAACGCTAACCGTTAATGCATGTTATACGTGGCTTATGAATGCTTGCTTGTTTGTTATGTTTACACATGGAATGATGTCTACCTGCCTTAGCAATGATAGTACTATAGTTTGGACTCAGCACCCGTTCACACGGGGGTTGTTAAGGACAATTACTTGCATGGGTTACAGTGGTAAACATGTATTGCGAACTGCCCCGAGCAGTCAACTCGTAGTCATTGGTATCGATGGATCTATGTCGATAACTAACGTGCTTCATTTCACTATGTGTACGTGCTAGTTATGTGTAAACGAATTCGAACTCTATATGCTATTATCAAACTTGTATGCTCACATTTTACATTATATGTATTGACTTTATTTTAACGTATGTGACAAGTGCTTAGGTTGTTTCTATGCTTAGCTTGCGGGTGATGAAATTGAGGCTAGGGAAGGAGTCCTAGAAATCAATAAACAATTTAGCTATTTATAAATCTGAGTTGTCGGAACAGAATGATTTGCCTAGACTTTATCTGTAATAATTTGTTTACTGTTTGAGACATGGTATGGGACATGTTATTATAAATTGAATGGTAATGATAATTGTTATGGAAACTTCTGGACAATCTGTTTCGCTCAGTGCCATGCCCCGATATTTCCGCCATCGGTTGGGGTGTGACAGTTGTGAAGAGGCGGAAGGCGGTGGTGGTTTGTGGGGAGACGGGTGGGGGTTTTTGTGCAGAGATCGGTGATGGTGGTGGTTTGTTACGAATGTGTAAGTAAAGGTGTATAGCGTTTAGTTATTCGTAGATCTGAACTTCTGGACCTTTGTCACCACTTGTTGATTTATCTGCTTCAATCGTGTTTTTTTTGGTTAATTTTTTTGGTTATTTTATTACCCAAATTGGTGCATCGGTGTAAATGAAGATGTATAGTGTTTAGTTCTTTGTAGATCTGAACTTCTGGACCTTTGTCACCACTTGTTGATTTATCTGCTTCAATCTTGTTTTTTTTTTTTTTTTGGTTAATTTGTTACCCAAATTGGTGATTGGTGTTCTTTGAATCTGTGGGTTTTGATACGATCGATTGGGTGGCGATGATGCAAAAAAAAACGTTGATTTTGATGATGATGGCGCTGCTAGGACGGCGGAGGGTAGGTTTTTTTGAACCTGCAACCCCACTTTTGCAGCCTTTTGATTATCGGATAATCTGAGCCAAACCCCGTTTTTTTCGAGATACACTTTGTTTTGATGTTGGTTTTTTATTTTTTCCCCCTAGTCGATGATGATAACAATATATCTGAGACACCTCCCGAGTTTGCGATTTCTGGGTGCGTTCGTTTTTGCGTAAAAAAAAATTTGTAAAAAAAATGTTAAACCGTAAACTTTTTAACGTAAAGCGTAAAAAACGTAAAAAGTTTTACGTAAAACGTAAAAAGTTTAAAAAGGTTAACGTAAAATGTAAAAAGTGTAAAAAATGGCGCGTTAAAAAAACGTGAAAAAACAGAACGTTAAAACAACGTGTAAAAAATGTGAAAAAACGGCGTGTAAAAAACAGCGCGTTAAAAAAAACGTGTAAAAAACGACGCTTGAAAAACGGCGCGTAAAAAAATTGTCTTGTTAAAAAAAGCTGAATTTAAAATTTCTTTTAATAAAAAATTATGTTTAAAAAATAAAAACTGATGCGTGTGAAGTGTGTATATAAGTTTAAGTATATTTTAAGCCCTTTTACACTTTCTTTAGCCAAGTTTTAAATTTATAAAACACGATATTTACTAACACTAAACACACATATGGGCAAGTGCACCCATCGTGAGCGTAGTATAGTGTTGGTAAGATACCGAGGTCGTCCAAGGACACAAGAGCTTTTAGTACCGGTTTATCCTCAACGTCTAATCAAATCAAAAGTTTAGAAAAAGGTTTTAAACTAAGAAAATAAGAACTAACTAAAATGCTGAAAAATAAAAATAAAAGAAAAACAGATAGACAAGATGAATCACTTGGCTCCGACTCGTGTTTAGTGTAACCTTTGATTATTTTCGCACTTTTGCACTATTTAAGAGATTATCTTAGTTATTGTAGTAGACCCCTCTTTTGGAGGTGACGTTACCCTCAACCCAGTAGTTTGAGTCAGTAATGATACAATCCTAAAGGGTCGGATTATTGAAAGATAATTAATTAAGTTATTAATGCATAATGTGGTAGGCCCCTCTTTTGAAGGCGACGTTACCCTCGGCTAAGTAGTTTGAGTCAGCAGGGATACAGTCCTAAGTAGCCGGGTTAAA
>JARYGA010004297.1:25000-27669 GCA_030545235.1 Helianthus tuberosus | reverse complement strand
CTGAATTTGTTCATACTTACACATGCATGGCTTAATCTTTGAGACAAGCATATGACTACTGGCAGGATCAACCAGGTAGCATTCCTCTTTGACAATGCCCATCCACAATGGGTTGCCATTGCAGCTAGGCAGTCATTCTAAGAGAAGCGCGAACGCTAAACGAGGGCAGAACAAGGATCCCCAAGGACCCATGCCCACATAAGGTTCCGTATCCAAGGTACCAAGCAATGCTCAATGGGCCACAACATCAACGCATGCATTAACGATGCGGTGCAAAGAGACAGCTTCATGGTTCATCTTATGCCATCAAGACGACACAAGACGAAAGCAACTTTGATCGATCGGGACAATTCCGTGACGTAGGTAGGCAACACAGGAAACCCACAATCTGCTTAGGCTATACAAGCCTAGGCAAACATCTGAAGAGGTAAGTCGGGTGGAAGTTGTTGCGCAAGCAAAGAGCCAACCACCCGTAACAAACCAAACACCACTCATGCACCTTTACGGTGGATGTTTCCGAAAACCACCCGGCAAGTGGCACCCACCGTATGCCAAGAGGCACGGCAGGCAACCAAATGCACAAAACGATTCCCAAAACACACCGGGCGATGCGAAAGCTGACAGCTATAAAGGCTACAAATTGTTCACTTATTCCATGACTCCTACTCAGTTTTCGATAGCCATGATAATTGCGATCCAAAAGTCTTAATCAGGTTGGCATCAAGGATTGGGGTTCAATGACATATTATACACACTGACGAAGCTAAGCCGTCTGGTGAATGACATTGGGTTCCAGCTCTCAGCTTCCCACATAAATTTATTGGATCCCAAGCATCATGACATCTGAACGTTTATCAGAGCCAAGCAAACAAGTGAACCATCAGTGCCAAAAATAGCCCTCAGCAACCCATGTTGAGCAGTTCGTTGGGTCGATGATAGATATTGGGCGTGTCCCAAATCCACAGCAAGCAAGCAACACCCCTATAGGCAGATTCCACCCGCTTGAACTAGCAATTGCGGGCTGGCTGTGCTGCCGAAATGTTACCTTAAAGCAAGCATCCTTGTGCCATCATCGGTCCAGACTACAGCTAACATGGGTGTTGGCAAGCTCAAGCGACTTTACCCATAGGCACGCTTGCCTGAATACCTATGGGGCCATGCAGGAACTACGTCCTTTGATGATAGATATTGGGCGTGTCCCAATTCCACAGCAAGCAAGCAACGCCCCTATAGGCAGATTCCACCCGCTTGAACTAGCAATTGCGGGCTGGCTGTGCTGCCGGAACGTTACCTTAAAGCAAGCATCCTTGTGCCATCATCTCGTCCAGACAATAATACCCAACATGGCTGACAAGCTCAACCGACTTTACCCATAGGCACGCTTGCCTGAATACCTATGGGGCCATGCAGGAACTACGTGGGTCGCTGATACATATCGGGCGTGCCCAATTCCACAGCAAGCAAGCAAGCAACACCCCTATAGGCAGATTCCACCCGCTTGAACTAGCAATTGCGGGCTGGCTGTGCTGCCTGAACGTTACCTTAAAGCAAGCATGCGTGTGCCATCATCTCGTCCAAACAATAGTACCCAACATGGCTGACAAGCTCAACCGACCTTCCCCATAGGCACGCTTGCCTGAATGCCTATGGGGGTGCCAAACTACCGAAGTGGGGCTCAGCATGCGTTTGACACCTCTTTCCTCTCCCTTGGGCACTCTTGGGGTAAAGACAACCGTCTCAACTAGCTCACAATGCATGTGCTTGCCTTGGCCTTGGCTTGGCCTTGGCATGCCTTCCTAGCACATGCCTTGGCATGCCATCCCAGCACATGCCTCTCTACCCCAAGAGTACTACCACCCCCCTATATATACATTCTGCACAAAAAGTAAAGTGACAGGAACAGACATTAATTTTTTGAGAAATCATAATTTTTGAAGGCAAGCACGTGGTCAGCCACGCTTTCAGGTCGTCGTGCGGGAACAAGGGCAGCGTGCTAGGCAACATGCCATGATGTGGGGCGCTTCCAAGGCAGCATGGCTTGTTTACTAGGCAACATGCTGAAATGTGTGGGCATCGATCGATTAACTAGGTAACGTCGTTGTTGCTTGTAGGCATCGTGTGGGGCATTTACAAGGCACCGGGCATGATTTATAGGCAACGGGGCTTGGGGACACCGACGCCTTGCTTGTATAGGCTTTAAACCTCGTGTCTCGTGTGCTTCTATCTTGCCCTTGCTTGGGCACAGGGGTTGCTCAAGCCCCTAGTCTCCCCTATATATACATTTTGCACAAAAAGTAAAGTGACAGGAACAGACATTAATTTTTCGAGGAATCATAATTTCCGAGGTTTGCTGGGCGTCGAGGCAACGTGGGCAGGCAACGTGGGGGGGGAGGGGCGCTTGGTGGGGGGGAGGGAGGGGAGAGGGGCGCTTGTTCTCGGTCATCGTTGGGGCATTTGGGCTGTTATGCGCGCGCCACCAGCCTCCTTTGGCTTGGGCGCTCACCTTGCTTGCCCGGGCATGGGCTGCTCAACACCCACCCCTCCCCTATATATACATTTTGCACAAAAAGCTAAGTGACAGGAACAGACATTAAATTTTTGAGGAATCATAATTTTTCAAAACCCCATCAAACGACGTCGGATTGGCATGAAATTTTGCGTGAGACCTC
>JARYGA010004296.1:0-42198 GCA_030545235.1 Helianthus tuberosus | reverse complement strand
TATCTCACGCTTACGCACTTTCGCGACACTTTTCTCACTTACGTTGCTTCGTTGTGAAGATCATGAATGGATGCGGAGGACGTATTAACCTAACTCAAGCACAGTTGACGGCTTTGATCAATGAACGGGTTGCTGAGGCACTCGCAGCTGTCCCAGCAGGAGGTATAACCTGCCATATCAACCCATCTTAGGATGTTTAGATCCTACCTTCGCAAACCAACCCTCGTGCTTAACCTTGTCTTTTATTCTCGCGCAACAGGTCAACATGCTCAGCCTCCTGTGTGCACGTTCAAAACATTCATGGATTGCCGACCTAGTACTTTCAGCGGTACAGAAGGAGTTGTAGGCCTTCTTCACTGGTTCGAGAAGCTTGAGTCTGTTTTTGAGATGTGTGAATACCCTGAAGATCGTAGGGTGAAATTTGCTACTGGAACGCTCGAAGGCGCTGTGTTAACCTGGTGGAAAGCACATGTTCAACTGCTAGGGCTGGCGGTTGCTAATGACACCCCATGGAACGGTTTCAAAGAACTGATCAAAGAAGAGTATTGTAGTCGTGACGACATCCACAAGCTAGAGGTATAATTTTTCAATCTGAAGATGACGGGGTCTGAAATCGAGGCATACACAAAGAGGTCGAACGAATTAGCTATCCGGTATCCCACTATGGTGGATCCTCCTATAAAGCGTAACGAGCTGTACCTTAAGGGATTGGTGCCAGAAATTCAAAGCCACATAACCTCAGCTAATCTTGGCACCATTCAGCAAATCATCAAGTTGGCTCATCATCTCACTGATCAGGCAGTTGAGCAGAATAAGCTGCCTAGGCGTATTAGCGCTACTACTACTGATGCTCCCAGTGATAAAAACCGCAAGGGGGATGGAAATTCGGGCAAGGGTTCTACTTCTGTTAAGTCTCAGTAGCGAAAGACTGATGACTACCAGAGTCCTGGTCAGCAATCTTCTGGTAGTCAAGGACAGGGTGGATACCGAGGGAACTACCCCAAGTGCAACCAGTGCAACAAGCATCATAGCGGGCAGTGCCACAAGGGTCGTTGTCTAAGGTGTAACAAGTTTGGTCATGAAGCAAAGGATTGCAGGGGCTCACGACCCACAAATTAGAATTGCCAACAACAACAACAAGCTCCACAGAACCACCAGCAGCAGCAACAGCAGGTCAATAAAGGATGCTTTCAGTGTGGCGCTGAAGGCCACTTTAAGAGGAACTGTCCTCAGCTGAACCAGAATCAGAACAACAACAACCAAGGAAACGGGAACAACAATGGAGGCAACAATGGAGGCAATAACGGGGGTAACAATAATGGCAATGGTGCCAGGGGACGTATTTTCGTGCTAGGTCAGGGTGATGCAAGGAACGATCCCAATGTTGTGATGGGTAAGTTTCTTCTGGAAGACTTCTTTGTTACTATTTTATTTGATTCGGGTGCCGATACTAGTTTTGTGTCCTTAAAAGTCAGCCAAATTCTTAAGCGCGCTCCAACGCTTCTGAACACCAAACACACGGTAGAACTAGCAAACGGTAAAAGTCTTGAAGCCACACACATAGTGAAGGGTTGTAACCTCGTCTTAGCTGGTCAGACCTTCTCTATCGATCGTATTCCTATCGTACTTGGTAGTTTCGACGTCGTTATTGGGATGGATTGGGTATCTCATCATCAAGCGGACATTATTTGCAACGAGAAGATCGTCCGCATCCCTCGTTCTGGTGAAGAACCTCTCATGATTCATGGCGACAAGAGTGGTGCTGTGGTGGACATCATCTCTTTCCTTAAGGCCCAGAAGTGTTTGCGAAAGGGCCACCCTGCCATTCTAGCTCTCGTTACTAAGGCATCATTGGAAGAGAAGAGAATTGAAGACATACCTATTGTACGTGATTTTCCTGAGGTATTTCCTGAGGAATTACCTGGTCTTCCGCCTCATCGTCAAGTTGAATTTCAAATCGAGCTAGCTCCTGGAGCAGCGCCCATAGCTCGAGCGCCTTATCGTCTAGCTCTATCAGAACTCAAAGAACTGTCCACGCAACTACAAGAACTCTTGGAAAAAGGTTTCATACGTCCTAGCTCTTCGCCTTGGGGAGCTCCAGTGTTATTCATAAAGAAGAAAGACGGTACCTTCAGGATGTGTATTGACTACCGCGAATTCAACAAGGTGACCGTGAAGAATCGTTATCCCCTCCCACGTATTGATGACTTATTCGACCAGTTGCAAGGGTCAAGCTTCTACTCAAATATTGACCTATGGTCAGGCTACCATCAACTGAGAGTCTGAGACGAGGATGTCTCTAAAACAGCATTCAGGACTCGTTATGGGCATTACGGGTTTCTGGTTATGCCTTTCGGATTGACGAATGCACCTGCAGTCTTCATGGATCTCATGAATAGAGTGTGCAAGCCCTACCTGGATAAGTTTGTGATCGTTTTCATCGACGACATCCTGATCTATTCTAAGAGTCAGGAGGAACACGAGCAGCATCTACGACTTATTTTGGAACTTCTTCGAACAGAGCAGTAGTATGCCAAATTTTCTAAATGTGACTTCTGGCATCGCGAAGTCCACTTTCTAGGCCATGTGGTAAATAAGGATGGGATTCATGTTGATCCATCCAAGGTTGACTCGATCAAGAACTGGCCTGCACCCCGTACACCAACTGAAATCCACCAATTCTTGGGTTTGGCGGGCTACTACAGACGATTCATCAAGGATTTCTCTAAGATTGCGCAACCTCTCACTTCATTGACTCAGAAGGGTGTCACCTATCGTTGGGGTGATGCACAGGAGTCCGCATTTCAGCACTTAAATGACAGACTTTGTAGTGCGCCTATCCTCTCATTGCCTGAAGGCACAGATGATTTTGTGGTTTATTGCGACGCTTCCATCCAAGGACTTGGTTGCGTGTTAATGCAACATGACAAGGTCATTGCCTACGCATCACGCCAACTTAAAGTTCACGAAAGGAACTACACTACGCACGACTTGGAGCTGGGAGCAGTTGTTTTCGCCCTTAAGATATGGAGACATTACCTGTACGGTACCAAGTGCACCATTTACACCGATCACAGGAGTCTCGAGCATATCTTCAAGCAAAAGGAGTTAAACATGCGACAACGCCGATGGGTCGAGCTCTTGAATGATTACGAATGTGCGATCAAGTACCATCCGAGCAAAGCCAATGTTGTGGTCGACGCCCTCAGTCGAAAGGATACTATACCTAAGCGTGTACGTGCGTTACAGCTTACCATTCACTCTAACCTTCCCGCTCAAATTCCTGATACTCAGGTTGAAGCATTGAAAGCAGAAAACATCAGGGCTGAGTCCCTGCGAAGGTCGAGGCAGCGGTTAGAACAAAAGGAAGACGGCGCCTACTATGTAAACGGGCGCATCTGGGTTCCACTTTATGGAAACTTACGCGAGCTTGTGATGGATGAAGCACATAAGTCTTGTTATTCAGTACATCCTGGTTCGGATAAGATGTACCACGACCTAAACGCTACATACTGGTGGCCTAGCATGAAAGCCCACATAGCAACCTACGTCAGTAAATGCTTGACTTGTGCTAGGGTCAAGGTCGAGTACCAGAAACCATCAGGCCTACTTCAACAACCAGAGATCCCGAAATGGAAATGGGAGCAAATTTCCACGGATTTTGTTACTGGCCTGCCGAGATCTCAACGCGGAAATGACACTATTTGGTTGATAGTGGATCGATTGACTAAGTCTGTACACTTCTTGGCTATCAAGGAAACCGACAAGTTTTCTACTCTAGCAGACATCTACCTAAAGGAAGTAGTATCAAGGCACGGAGTGCCCACCTCCATCATTTCGGATCGTGACTCACGTTTTACATCTGAATCGTGACTCACGTTTTACATCTGAATCTGAACGCACCATCCAAACCCTTGAAGACAGGCTTAGGGCATGTGTAATCGACTTTGGTAACGGCTGGGAAAAACACCTCCCGTTAGTGGAGTTTTCGTATAACAACAGTTACCACACCAGTATCCAGGCCGCTCCGTTTGAGGCATTGTACGGACGAAAGTGCCGATCACCTCTTTGTTGGGCAGAGGTTGGCGACAGTCAAATCACTGGCCCAGAACTTGTAGTAGATACAACCGAGAGGATTGCTCAGATACGACAACGAATGGCGGCAGCTCGTGACCGTCAGAAAAGCTATGCTGATAAGCGAAGAAAGCCACTCGAGTTCCAGGTTGGGGATCGGGTGCTACTCAAAGTCTCACCTTGGAAAGGTGTAGTTCGTTTTGGTAAACGAGGCAAGCTCAATCCGCGCTATGTCGGACCATTCGAAATCATTGAGAAAATTGGCAAAGTCGCCTACAAGTTGAATCTACCTGAAGAACTCAGCGGAGTTCACAACGTTTTCCATGTGTCGAATCTGAAGAAATGTCTGTCAGATGAGACCCTCATAGTTCCTCTCAAGGAGCTCACTATCGACGACCAATTGCGATTCGTCGAGGAACCAGTAGAGATTACTGATCGAGACGTTAAGATTCTCAAGCGTACCAGAATACCTCTCGTCCGAGTTTGTTGGAATTCCCGTCGTGGCCCAGAGTATACCTGGGAACGAGAAGACCAAATGAAACTCAAGTATCCCCAGCTGTTTGTGAAAAGTGCAACCACTACTGAGGCTGAAGCTACTGCAAAATTTTGGGACGAAATTCCAAATCAACGGGGGGATGATGTGACACCCCAGGAAAACCAGGAAACCAACGCAACTTAACTAGCTTCCTCAGTAACCACATGCTAAATTTCGGGACGAAATTCTCTTAACAGGGGGAAAATGTGACAACCCTCAAAATTTCATGTATCCGTACGATTTATTTATGTTAATTAAAGAGCTTGATGACTGTGCCGAATTACTTAACTACTTTCTGATTTCTGTGTCATACTTACATGTGCTTGTTAACATACTAGTCTTGTACAGAAAATTGACTAAATAATCTTGTATGCTTTCCCAAGTGTTGGGAATTAAAAGTGTTACAAAAAGATACATAAAAGACACTATACGGTATAACTTAGCACTTTAACAAACCGGTATCTAACCGAACAACCAGACACTACCCGAAACACCAATATAATGCTAGAAGCATTGTTTTTATTTTTTCTGAATTTGTTATGGTTCCTGAACATTATAACACACTATATTTTGATATAGCACCTAAACCTTTAACTAAACTACTTATCTTCTAACTAGACTAACTAAATACCATTACAACCTAACTAAACCAAACCCCCCCCCCCCCCCAAAAAAAAAACCGGTTGTGAAGTGGGATCCCCACACTATGATTTTCTTTAATTGTTTAGGAGAGATGTTATGTACATGAGGAACATATGAACCAAAGGATTTAACAATGTTGGAAGACTTCTTTATAAACCTTTAGACTTCCACATTCTTATCATTCACTCAAACTCAACAAACTTCTTTCTCCCTTCTTCTCTCTTGTTCAGCCGAACCCAAACCCAACCACCATCAACATCATTCAAGTTTCTTCTTCCATATTACTTGCATATAAGGGTGATAAAGACCATACAAAGGAGCTAGGAGCTTTCGGATTATCAAGGACCTTCTTCGTTTGCTATTAACCACTCATTTTTCATCTTGAACATCCCTAGCTTAAAAGCTAGTAGTAAGTCTCTTGAATCGATATTTATTCCATGTTTATGGTGGTTAATAGTGTAACGCCCTGCGTTTTCAAACTTTCTACATTTAGAAACCCTTGCTTGAAGTTCTATTTTTAGAAACCTTGTGTTTTTGTAATCATTCTTTCATTGTAATCATTGTAAAATACAGGACTTGAATCCAAATTAAACTTGTGTTTTCCTCCAAACTTGTGTTGAATATACTTCTTACATATTCAATCGTTTAAACTGCGAAACAATCGACACACATTTGTGATGCTCGCAAACGTGTTATAAATCTACCAATACGTGACGTACATGCTTCATACTATGCTTACATACTAATTCTATACTTAAACATGCTCATTCTTACACTTATGCAACCCTTAGAACATGTTACATATGCATAGGAACCTTAAATAAATCACAAAACCCGTACTAAGTGACATTGGGACAAGTTGCAAAACAATAAAACATAAAATAAATTTTTGTGCTTGTTGCCTGTGGCTTACGGACCGTAAGCCTCCCACCCTTACGGTCCGTAAGGGTGTCTGGCGGGACAACAGCTTCAAATCTCCGTGATTTTGCACGAAATCCCAAGTTCTCACCACCTCCAATCAGCTCTAAACCTCCATTAAGCACCTCCAATCAACCCTAAACTCATCCCCTATACATACACACCTTCTCCAAGCTCAAAACACTTTATAAACACTCTCTAATCTCTCCTAAATCACTCTCAAAACTCTTGCAAATCAGAAATTCGGGCAGATTCATACCTCTTTACAAAAGTGAGCATAACTTGCTCAAAACTCAACCAAATCACTAGATTCTTCTTCCTACTTGCTTGGATAATCATTGGGTTTGATTCCTTGATCTCTCCTTGGAGAAATCAGACCTGGAATTGCCCTAAATATGTCCATAAACTTTCTGTTATGTTTTAAACTCTTTCAAAACTTGTTTAAACTTATCAAACTTGAGTCTAACTCATCTCACACCTATGTCCTAATGCTTACAACCTATCTTATGGTTGGTTAGGCTGAAAAATGTGAAATCAGAGGTGTAAACCTCACATATGTTCGGTTTTAATTAGGGTTTTCAACCCACAAGTCATGTTCAAGCTTCAAACTTGATATAGGAGTGATTATGGAACAACTTGGGTTGACCAACATAAATCCCCACGTGACTTGATGATTTCTCATAGCTTAGATTGTTTACATTCTTGTACTAATCCTAGTTCATGACCCTCCTTGTTTGTTGTTACAACAAGGGTAGTGGTGAACACATACGAGGTGCCTAAATGGAAGCTTGTTCTTCCTACCTCCTACATGACTTCTATGACACATTTGAGGTACCTAAATGAAGATGTAATCTTCTACCTCATTCTTGAAATACTTGAACATTTGGACTTAATACCATATACTATACAACCTAAATAATATTTATGTACATTTGAACCTTTGATGTTGAGTTCATGTTCAATTGTCAAAGTAGTAGAACATCATCTAAAGACCTAAACCTTGTTATAATTCTTATGGGTGTTGAACTCATGAAATCATTATAATCCTTGTGGTTACCAAGTGTCATACAAGTGTTATGTGTTGAAGATGATTATTTTCACATGTTATTCTCATATGTTATTTTCATGTTGTTTAATTCCGAATCCCGACTCAAATCATACTTGAACTTTAACCCTTATGCATTCGGACTCTAAATCTCTACTCGTCAACAATTGGATAATCGGAAGGCATATGCAAACTTTGTGAGTACACTCGACCCATTAACATTTTAAACCACTTTTGGGTTGTAACATGTTACCATACAAAATTTCACTTACACACACACTCAAACATACTTTGTGAACTCAATCCGTTATACATGCTACTTGTTATGCTAGATAATACATGCTTCATGCCATTACTATGTTATACCCTCGCTTAACAATTATAACGCTATTGGAGTAGCACACCACCCGACGGGGGATTGTTAGGTCATTATACTATACGGTCTCGTCACTTTTGTGGCGATGGATGCTAAATACTAGTGGACACTTTGGGTTTAGACGTAATGATATGCATGCTAGTTACCTTGCTTACAAAATGCATGTGGATTAGAGTAAAATGCTTTTATACTTATGCTATACTTATTCAAACCTTGTGTACACGCCTTTGCTTTTGCATTGAACTTTATTAAAACATGTTGCAGGTTTAGCGATGATGTTGGTGATGCATGGAATCTAGTATGATGCTTAGATACACACTTTAAATTTTGTATTTTATTTGTATTGTATTCCATTATTCATGTTGTACTTGTTTCAAACTCTTGTAATTGATTCTTTAGAAATGAAATGAAATTTACGATTTAAATACTTGTCATGATTATTAGTGTTATGATGTCTCGAGCAATCTTCATACTTCGTCTCATCCCGATGTTTCCGCCATTGGTTGGGGTGTGACAGATTGGTATCAGAGCCATAACTATAGGGAATTAGGAAAAGTAGGAATGCTTTTACCTTGTCTATAGTTTTAGAGCCTTATTTTTATGTTTTATTTGAAACTACATGCATGCCACTTTATGTGTTTCTTATTTGTTCTCTTTGAGCCTTTTAAACATATACGTCATTTTTATCCTTAGGTATCATACTTGACATTGCTATTCTTATGTGTTAATGCATGTCCTATTATGTGTTAATATTTGTTTTAATATGTCATTCTTTATGTGCCTTTCTTGACATTTTTATACTTGTTGGCTTAATCTTCAACATACGCTTTTCCTGTACATTTTACTCGACTATTCTAAATTCACAAACCACTCGTAATACACAAACGAGACAACTTCACCAAAATAGGCGTGAAACCCACAATTTGGGGAATGACTCTCAATCCTCCTACTATTCTCTTCTTACACGAAATTCACCATCAAGTTAGGAGTGAAACCCTCACCTTGATGGGGAAATTCAAATTTCAAATTCTAGTGGACCCTCGTCATAGTGTTGAAATTGAATTTTGACCAGACGAGTACCAACCACACTTAGGATACGAAATCGTCAAGTTAGGGGTGAGACCCGCACCTTGTCGACTAGTTCCACTCCTCGATTTTTTTTGTTTTTCATAAATCCCGCCAAGTCTCGAGATTTCGATCGATTTGTGACATGTAGTAACCGGAAGGGTAAATACCGTTAACCGACTTATCGGCGAGAGTATTTCACCTATTAGGCCAAAGCATGCTCCTCAAACTCGAAAGACTTTTCAACCACTTTGGTTAGTCAAAGTTCCGTTTTGGAACCATCCTAAATTTTAAACAAACATGTGTTCTACTATTTATTTTATACGATGCAATCTTTCAAATTCGAATTTATTTTCGATATTTACTCCTCACACACACACACAACTTATTAAATCATTTCACACATTTATACATATGCATGATTTCATAAAATTGTATTCATATTTCTTATAACAACAAATGGAGACATATCATCAAGATAGGAGTGAATTCCTTACCTTGACGATTAACTCCACTCCTTCTTTTCTTAAAAACGACCTCACCGACGAGTTAGGGGTGATTCCCTTACTTAGGTGATCGTTACCAAAACATTACCTCAAAATGTCCTATTATGCAAACCCGATCATGTTTTATACCTAAGTCATTCATCATGTATCGAAATACGTACTTATACCGATTTCAAAATGCATTGTTTAATCAAACGTACTTCTCATTCTACAATCTAATTTCACATAACTCACATACATGAAATTATTAATCATACCATAAATCGTTTTATTTCCCGAATTTCAAAATCCTATGAAATGCTACCTATAAATTCAATCGGCCCAATGAATCTCTTGCCCATAAACTTTGTGTCCGATTTAATAACTAGAACACGTTCACATTATACCATCATGCTAGGGACTTCTACTCTTAATCAAAATCAAACCAACCTTTCTCAATTACTTATAAAATCTTATAGATGTTATATGATCGTTTTACCAAATACTCTTTTCAACGTCAACAAATCATTTGTTAAAACTTTTAACAATCACTAAGTCCTTTTGCTAAAATTTCTTTTCTAAGGATCCTCATCTTCTCAAGAACCTCGTAAGTTCATAATTTCTTGAAACGAACTTATTTTTATCAAAAAAAAAAAAAAACGTTTTTCCTACACCAATTTACAAACCACGTGGGCAAGAAGACTTCATGGGGACCGATCATCTTCGGATTACGTAAACTCTTTTAAAACAAAAGTAGCATTCCCATTCATTACAAAATATATTATGCTTAACCAATGAGTACCTTATATCCTCTTACATATACAAACTATATTCTACCCTTCAAATCAAGCTCAATCTAATTTTGATTCGATAAACTCAACGTTTCGTTTAAACAACTATACATGCATATCATCATACACATTTTAGTCGATATCTCGCGATAACATCATTCATACCGCTCGTATTTACATACTCAACCTTTTGAATGCTTTTATACGCTTAAATCCGCTATGTCCCAACGTACACTATATACGTAAATTTTATTATTCGTACCTACACTTATACGCATACGTTTTATGCTTATACTTATACTCATACTACTCGTATGTTTTATGTTTATACTCATACTTACGTGCATATTCATACTTAAACTTATACTTATGCTCATACTTTCATTCATACTCATGATTCATATATTCGTACCCGTACCCGTACGCGAGCTTAATCCGAGTGATTCGCTTATGTGGGCCCCATACATACTTAAGCATTGACTTGCTTATATACTATATTCTTATACGTACACATTCTTATTTTTTTTAAATTTATGTATACCCTGATTCATACACAACTAGTACAAGCTATGTGGATGATGCAACGATCAAAATAATCGCGGGTGCACACGGGATTATAATGATAGGTGCATGAGAATCATAGAGTGTACTACTGTGTATGGTAAGACACGGAACGTAACATGACACCGAATAACAGGACGAACATAACATGGTCAAAACATGGTGGATACGCCGCTGGTACTTCCTATATATAAGTGTTTTCACCATGTTACCAAACTTTCGTAAAATGTACCATGAGAAATTCAGTGTTTTGCAGACCTATTTAGACCTAATACAAACTTTATACAACTCACAAACGCATTATATCCGATTATCCATGACGAGACTTCATCCTTAACACACTACGTTCATCTATCCAACACTTACACTATTCTTATGCTTGCATTCTTTAAGGGTCAATCGCTCACTTCTATACTCGTATTATTCCCTATTATCCTTTCTTTCATACGAACCTCGTTCACAATCAAGCTTGTTTAAACATTCGAATCCTAACTTATCTTATTACCTTTAGAACCGTCTCTCTATTCTTTATTCTCGTGTAAACGTATTTAGTAGGTCGTTAATACTTGATTTTACCAAGCTTTCTCGTTCCACTCGAGAAGCAAATTTTACGAATATGTGGTCTTATACTACCTTAAAAACTTCCTATGCAACCTACCTCACTTTTATTGATTTCAAACCATTATATAAAGACCTCCTTCATAAATACAATACATTTGTAAAGCAACTCCAAATTTAGCTATTCAAAATCGTTTTACCTATGCACGTTTCACTCATGCTTATGCCTATAAACCATTTTAGCCAAACAAATCCTTTTTACAAACCTGTTATGACTATTCCCCCAAGATTTTGTACTTTTCAAAACGTTTCAAAATTTCCAAGTCTCAAATTTTTACCAAAACTTTTCAAGTCTACCTCTTGAATAAATTTCGGGACTAAATTTCCTAAAGGATGGGAGACTGTAACGCCCTGCGTTTTCAAACTTTCTACATTTAGAAACCCTTGCTTGAAGTTCTATTTTTAGAAACCTTGCGTTTTTGTAATCATTCTTTCATCGTAATCATTGTAAAATACAGGACTTGAATCCTAATTAAACTTGTGTTTTCCTCCAAACTTGTGTTGAATATACTTCTTACATATTCAATCGTTTAAACTACGAAACAATCGACACACATTTGTGATGCTCGCAAACGTGTTATAAATCTACCAATACGTGACGTACATGCTTCATACTATGCTTACATACTAATTCTATACTTAAACATGCTCATTCTTACACTTATGCAACCCTTAGAACATGTTACATATGCTTAGGAACCTTAAATAAATCACAAAACCCGTACTAAGTGACATTGGGACAAGTTTCAAAACAATAAAACATAAAATAAATTTTTGTGCTTGCTACCTGTGGCTTACGGACCGTAAGCCTCCCACCCTTATGGTCCGTAAGGGTGTCTGGCGGGACAACAGCTTCAAATCTCCACGATTTTGCATGAAATCCCAAGTTCTCACCTCATCCAATCAGCTCTAATCCTCCATTAAGCACCTCCAATCAACCCTAAACTCATCCCCTATAAATACACACCTTCTCCAAGCTCAAAACACTTTACAAACACTCTCTAATCTCTCGTAAATCACTCTCAAAACTCTTGCAAATCAAAAATTCGGGCAGATTCATACCTCTTTACAAAAGTGAGCATAACTTGCTCAAAACTCAACCAAATGACTTGATTCTTCTTCCTACTTGCTTGGATAATCATTGGGTTTGATTTCTTGATCTCTCCTTGGAGAAATCAGACCTGGAATTTCCCTAAAAATGTGCATAAACTTTCTGTTATGTTTTAAACTCTTTCAAAACTTGTTTAAACTTATCAAACTTGAGTCTAACTCATCTCACACCTATGTTCTAATGCCTACAACCTATCTTATGGTTGGTTAGGCTTAAAAACAAGGCTGAGAAACGTGAAATCAGAGGTGTAAACCTCACATATGTTCGGTTTTAATTAGGGTTTTCAACCCACAAGTCATGTTCAAGCTTCAAACTTGATATAGGAGTGATTATGGAACAACTTGGGTTGACCAACATAAATCCCCACGTGACTTGATGATTTCTCATAGCTTAGATTGTTTACATTCTTGTACTAATCCTAGTTCATGACCCTCCTTGTTTGTTGTTACAACAAGGGTAGTGGTGAACACATACGAGGTGCCTAAATGGAAGCTTGTTCTTCCTACCTCCTACATGACTTCTGTGACACATTTGAGGTACCTAAATGAAGATGTAATCTTCTACCTCATGCTTGAAATACTTGAACATTTGGACTTAATACCATATACTATACAACCTAAATAATATTTATGTACATTCTAACCTTTGATGTTGAGTTCATGTTCAATTGTCAAAGTAGTAGAACATCACCTAAAGACCTAAACCTTGTTATGATTCTTATGGGTGTTGAACACATGAAATCATTATAATCCTTGTGGTTACCAAGTGTCATACAAGTGTTATGTGTTGAAGATGATTATTTTCACATGTTATTCTCATATGTTATTTTCATGTTGTTTAATTCCGAATCCCGACTCAAATCATACTTGAACTTTAACCCTTATGCATTCGGACTCTAAATCTCTACTCATCAACAATTGGATAATCGGAAAGCATATGCAAACTTTGTGAGTACACTCGACCCATTTACATTTTAAACCACTTTTGGGTTGTACCATGTTACCATACAAAATTTAACTTACACACACACTCAAACATACTTTGTGAACTCAATTCGTTATACATGCTACTTGTTATGCTAGATAATACATGCTTCATTCCATTACTATGTTATACCCTCGCTTAACAATTATAGCGCTATAGGAGTAGCACACCACCCGACGGGGGATTGTTAGGTCATTATACTATACGGTCTCGTCACTTTTTTGGCGAGGGATGCTAAATACTAGTGGACACTTTGGGTTTAGACGTAATGATACGCATGCTAGTTACCTTTCCTACAAATTGCCATGTGGATTCGAGTAAAATGCTTTTATACTTATGTTATACTTATTCAAACCTTTTGTACTCGCCTTTGCTTTTGCATTGAACTTTATTAAAACGTGTTGCAGGTTTAGCGATGATGTTGGTGATGCATGGAATCTAGTAGGATGCTTAGATACACACTTTAAATTTTGTATTTTATTTGTATTGTATTCCATTATTCATGTTGTACTTGTTTCAAACTCTTGTAATTGATTCTTTGGAAATGAAATAAAATTTACTATTAAAATACTTGTCACACTCGGATCGGATGTATATCCGGTCGGACGGGGTCAATGAAAAGTCAATAGGATGACACTGGTCGGATCACTTGGATCGGGGCAATGGATCGGATCACTTGGATCGAATGGTGATGGATCGGATCACTTGGATCGAATGGCAATGGATCGGATCACTTGGATCGAATGGCAATGGATCGGATCACTTGGATCAGATGGCAATCCGTACGAATCACCGTTCATCAAATATTGGGTCGTTACTTTGAGAATAGATCAAATGACTTTTGTGAAACGGATTTTGATCCGTTTGGATAGCCGTTCGTCAAATAGCAAATGTAATGGATCGGATGTGTTTTGGATCGGATGGCTATCCGAGAGCTGAAAACACCCCTTTAATTAGAAGGCTAACACTTGAACTGTTATTGGGCCTTCAAACGTTGATTGGATTTGACTTATCATAGAATGGCCGACAACTGTTGACTACACGTGAATATAAAATTAATACTCTCTTTAAATGGGCTGCTTATAATATCATATGCATATTGAACTGTTATTGGGCCAAAAGATTAATGAATCAGCATGTAGAATTGGATCAGATCACTTTATATTATCACCTGGATCACTATGGATCGGATGGTCCTTCGATCGAAGGACCCTCTGTGACAACTCACAAAATTTCATGTATCAGTACAATTTGTTTATCTTAATTAAAGTGCTTGATGACTGTGCCGAATTACTTAACTGCTTTCTGATTTTTGTGTCATACTTACATGTGCTTGTTAACATACTAGTTGTTGGTGCACTAAATGTCTGCTGATTACGTCATAATCAAGTCTTGTGTCTAGATAGGTTGAATGTACACACAACAGGGTCTTAATTAGGGTTTTTACATGTTTATTTTGTAAATTTCGCTTGAAAGTGTTCTTGTGTAATTCAAGCTAAATCAGATTTAGCTTGAACAGGTTCAAGCGAAATCAACAACAGAGATTTAGCTTGAACAGGTTCAAGCGAAATCATGATTTGGCTTGAAACTAACTCAAGCGAAATCATCATAGTATATATAGGGTTGTGTGATTCATTTGTTAGAGAGATGGTCATTGTATGAGACACGAAGTGCTGCCGGATTTGTATCAGATTACCTTGTAAAAGCACGAAAATCAATCAGAAAAGAAAGATTAAAAGGAAACTAGCTGTTATGACTTTGTTTATGTTGATTCCGCCTTCATATTCAAAGATGAACTGCCTTAACTGACGTTTCAAGGTCATAGATCGGTCCAACAAAAACATTTGAAACATTTTCGTATATAGTTTTTTTTTAGAAAATACAAAAACAGTAAAAAATGCAAAAATACAAAAAACATGATAAAATCTGAAAAAGAGCTTTTGTATATAGGGAAAATGATAGTACATCAGCTAGACGATTACAGTATGCTAAAGATTTGTAAAGTATAAATGAGTTAAACAGTCTCACTGATGATGTGTCGATAGGTTTTCGCACATTTAGTAGATTTATTTGGGATATAAACCTAAATTTCAAACTTGTGAATTCGTGGGGAACACTACTTGGATATATAGGTAACCCCTGAAATCTCGTTTGAAAGGTCTCATAATCTGATATACTAGGTCTTTATACTCAATGATGTCTGGGGTATTATTCCGGGACTTCTGCTGAACGGTAGTTCTGACCTAGTCCCTGGATAATGCTTTCTGCAATGCTTGAAACACAGCATTAAACCCTCAGCATGCCGATGAAACAATAAAATTGATAGTCGCTGCTGTTGTAAGCAAAAAGATCCTCTAAAGGGGACATACCTTAAAGTCGAAGCTGATATCTCTCTGCGTATACGGAAGTATCGATCTGAGATCCCTCGGCCCTCGCATACCTAATTTATATACAGATATCATTGTAGTATACTCACCTATAAGACTGATTATTGGGATTCTGGATACGGGAGTATATTCAAGAGGTGGGACACATGAATGAGCTAAGTTCTTAATTCATCTAAATCGCATCCTGAGTAAATTGAAATTTGTATGAAAATTTAAGATGGATCAGTATATCGACAATCGAGGTGAATTGTTTAAGTCTGAGTATGAAATGAAGCTTAACGGTACTTGTGATTTGTCTGAAAAGCTGATATGATTCCCTGACACGCTCGTCAAAAATATGTTTGTAAATAGTTTACTTTGTTTACTTTCTGCAATTTAAGTTTTCTGTATTTCATTTCTTAGTTTAGAACACTTTGATAAAATCCAAAAAGATTTTATTTCTGCTTTATTTTCCGACGAACCAAAGTGGAGAGTTGATTGTTGGAATTCTCAGATGATTGAAGCAGATGCTGGAGATTCTGGACTGAAGAATGAGGAGAGCTTACTTTAATGTAGTTTGAATTGTTTGAAAAGTCAAAAACAAGTTCATTAACTTGATACTTGTTATTTTCAGAAAATGTTTGAAAATTGTTGTTTTAAAATCAGTATTGTTTCGTCAAAAGATCAACCAAGGTCATTAATTTGGACTTGGTAGATTAATCAAGTGATCAGGGTCATTAACTTGGACCTGAATACTTGAATGGATTGTTAAAACTGATTGAGTTTGTGATTTTTTGTTGGAAAGATAGAAATGTAATGTTTATTGGTTGAGTAACAGGTTTGGACTTCATTATTCCCAACGGAAGCTTATTGTCGAAGCTTGAACCAGATATCTAAGATTCTAGCATATCGAGAGGGGGAGTCTGTGAAAGGGGGAGTCTGGATCAACGGTCAAAGGGAAGATTGAAGTTTAAAGTTTAAAGTTTGAAGATAAAGATTGATAAGAGTTTTTACAATGTTTGAAGATTGTTAAAGACAAAGACTTGAAGCCAAAGACTTCATCAACATCCAAGGGGGAGTCTGTTGGTGCACTAAATGTCTGCTGATTATGTCATAATCAAGTCTTGTGTCTAGATAGGTTGAATGTACACACAATTGGGTCTTAATTAGGGTTTTTACATGTGTATTTTGTAAATTTCGCTTGAAAGTGTTCTTGTGTAATTCAAGCTAAATCAGATTTAGCTTGAACAGGTTCAAGCGAAATCAACAACAGAGATTTATATTGAACAGGTTCAAGCGAAATCATGATTTGGCTTGAAACTAACTCAAGCGAAATCATCATAGTATATATAGGGTTGTGTGATTCATTTGTTAGAGAGATGGTCATTGTATGAGACACGAAGTGCTGCCGGATTTGTATCAGATTACCTTGTAAAAGCACGTAAATCAATCAGAAAAGAAAGATTAAAAGGAAACTAGCTGTTATGACTTTGTTTATGTTGATTCCGCCTTCATATTCAAAGATGAACTGCCTTAACTGACGTTTCAAGGTCGTAGATCGGTCCAACAAGTGGTATCAGAGCTCAGGACGAGGAGTTCATACCATAGCAGCGGATTCTCTTCTTTCTACTCATTTCTTTTTATATTTTTCTGATCTGAACGAATTCAAACGGTCGAAATGGTCTGATTTTCGAGTATATCGTGTAAAACTTAGTTTTAACAAAGCCTACAAAGATTCAGACTAAAATTCAGATTAAAACTTTTTAAAAATGACCTAAAACCTGATTTAGCTTGAAAGTGTTCGAACTTGAAGGTAGATTTCGCTTGAAAGTATAAGATTTAGCTTGAAAATCAGAAGATTTCGCTTGAACATTTCAAGCGAAATTGAGTTTGTTAGATTTCGCTTGAATCTGCTGGTCTTGAATTCAAGGATTTCTCTTGAAACAAGTTGAAGCGAAATTGTTGGGTTGGATTTCGCTTGAATCAGATTTGTTCTTAGTTTTCGCTTGAAACAGATTGAAGCGAAATTGTTCTTTTAGATTTCGCTTGAAAATTAGCTTATATCAGATTTCGCTTGTATGTTATCTTGGATTTCGCTTGAACACTCTTAACTGTTGATTTCGCTTGAAGGTGTTTACACACTTCAAGGATTTCGTTTGAACTTGCTGAATTTTCAAAACTTAAAATTTTTCTAAGTGTTTACTGATTTTGCAGGAACATTCACGATGGATGATCTTTTCATGAACCCGTTTAGCGATATGTATGCGTTCGCTGGAGATTCCGGAAACGATGATACTTCGTCAAGCAATGTGAATGATAACTCACGAAAAGAGAAGAAAAAGGAAGCTTGGGAATCGGAAAGTGCTTTCGGAACGTTCAATAAACCTCCAAAACTTATGGCTATTGAGGAGTACAGTCGATGGTCCAGAAAGTTTGAAGATTGGATGATGGCATTTGCATTTCCAAGTTGGAAAAGTCTGTAGAACGGTTATGAACACGGAAACAAGAATGGTGAAGTCTTAACAGCTACTGATGAGATTGAATCATTCGTAGCCGAACAAAAATGTGTGGCATTGTTATTTCAGTCTGTTCGGGAGGATATCATCTCATTGATAGACTATTCAAATGCTAAAGATCTTTGGGCAAAGTTAGAAAAGAAATGTATAGGTAGTGAAGAAATCAAGAAAAATAAAATAAAACTACTTAGGAAAGAGTTTGATATGTTTGGGTGCTTAAAGAATGAATCAGTGTCAAAAATGATCGAGAGGTTTGGGCACCTGAAGCTGGAGTTAGTTAGACATGGAATTAAGTATTCTGATGATGAGCAAGTAGACAAGTTGTTCGACTCGTTGCCAGACGAGATGGAGTGGAGATATTATGCTCTCATGCTTAAAAACACTATCTTGCCGAAAGATCTTAAACCAGATTTGGTGATTGAGAGACTTGAAAGTCATGAACTGGAATTGAAGAAGACGTACAAAGTTAATCATTCATCTTATCAACAGAATTTGGATCTATATTATCCAAAGAGCATGATGCAAAAAGCAACTTCTCCAAAAACTGCGTTTTCTGTTGAAAATGTGTCGACAGCTGGCAAAGAAAGTCAAAGCAGTCAAAGCAGTGGAAGTCACAGTGGTTATCACAGTGGATCTTCATCTTCTGGAAATCATCCAGATGCAAAGAATCGTTTTCAATGCAACATTGCAATAGACTTGAAGAATGCTCAAAATTTTGACGAAGAGTCAGCCAAGCAGCAGATGATCTTCCTAGCATCGGTGTTGGAATCGTATGAAGGGTTAGTAGCTGGGAAGATAGGCAACACAAATCTGACGAAAGAAGATTACGATCAGATTGATCCGGAGGAAATGGAACTGATCGATATTCGTTGGGCTATGGCAAGTGCTGTTCGTCGTGCACAAAGATTCATGGAAATTACCGGAAGAAAGACAATTGGTGGTGCATCTACTAAGTTGGGGTTCGATAAATCGAAGGTGACATGTTTCAAGTGTAAGCAGAAGGGTCACTTCAAAAGAGAATGCCGAAACGCTTATGCTGATGAGTCGGAGAATCCTTTCAGAGATGATTACTACAAGAAGGCGATTTATCACCAGAATAAATCCGAGCCGCCTAGATTGAAGTAGGTTGAAGACAACAGAGAGAAATCTAGAGCTCTTGCGGTGATTTACGATGATGAGGGGTATGATTGGAGTCAAGAGGTTCTACCGGAATAAGATGCGGTTGGTTACGCATTCATGGCGAAAAATGAACCTATTCCATGGAAAGATGATAGAACTGAAGAGCAGAAGTATAGATACAGAAAGATGATTTCGGAAAACAAAATGATTAGACTTTCTGGTATCTATTTGGAAGCAAAGAGAGCAAAAAGATGGGATCCAGACAGAGAGTGTTATCTTGATGAGTATGGAAATATTGCAATCGATCACAAAACTCTCGATCTGGAAGCCTTAATCAAGGAAATGAAAGAAGATGATGAGTATTGGCAACACAAATGGTGGGGAACTCCAACAGAGAAAATGAAAGAGGAAGCGAAGAAAGAAAAAGAAGAAAAAGAGAAAGAAGAGATCGAAAAATCAAAGAAGATTGATACTGGAGTTATCGATACTATGCAGGAGTTGAATGCAGAGAACCTGGGAAAAATGGCTGACAAAGTGCTGCCTGCTAAAGCACTTGAGGTAGATTCTAACTCCGTGTTTGAGTCAAAAGGCCAGGTCAGTCCAAACTCGTCAACAAATGCGTCAGGTAAAAAGATCGAAGGAAATGCTGATTGCAAAAATTGCAACAAAGAGTGCAAATTTTGTAATACTGTCACGTATCTCAACGGTGAGAAAATTAAAGATCTGACAGCAAAGGTCAGAAGCGTTGAGAATCAGATTCTTGGTCGTGACAAAACAGTTAAAGCTTCAACTGAACGGATAAGAGAATTAACTGCTCAAATTGAAACTGATAAAATTGATCATGACAAAATTAAACAAGAAAATGAAAAGTTGATTCTTGAAAACCGCCAGATTTCTGAAAAATTTGAAAATCTCAAAAGCACAATGAAAGATTGTGATGATCGAAATGGTAAAACTTTTAAAGAAAATGAACATTTGAAAGCAGTGCTTAGAGTCAAAGAAGAATCAATCAACCAACAACTGGATGAAATCGCTAAATTGAAACTTAAAGTTCAAGAGGCTGTAATCGAAAACGAGCGAATCCAGTTGAAGCTTAACAGTTACAACTCCGCAAGCTTTGTATTGCAACATATTATTCCCAAACCCATCGGGAAAGACAAAGCGGGCGAAGATGTGTATTGTGATGGAACTGGGGTGGGGTTTCATCGAGTTCCACCACCTGTTCTTGATAATTACACGAAAAAGCAATCTGGGTTGGTTGAAATTGAGGAAGAGAGTGAAGTTAAACTTCCAGAAAACATTGATGTTACTTTTTCTACATCATCTGATGATAGTGTTCGGACAGAGATTGTTAAAAGTACAGCTGAAAGTGTTTTGAATAGTGATTCAGCTGAAGATGATGGATGTTTCTTGGACAAATACATTCAGAAATCAAAATCCAAAAACAACTTAAATGATGAACCGGGTCTTGTGATGTACAAGATGGCTGGATCTGATAAGTTGTATTCGGATTTTGAGTTTCCAATTGAGAATGTTAATGTGAAAAAGTTGACAAATGTTTTCAAGTTAGTTGAAGTTGAGTTGTCAGAAGTGAACAGTTTGTGTCAAACAAAAAGGCAAATGAATTTTGAGAAAGATAAAGCTTATTACAAAAAGCATGTTGTTCCACCACGGTTTTATAATAACAATCGAAATAATTGGTCGGGTGGTTATCGGGGTGGTAATAGTTATCAGAAAAAGAGTTTTCAAAACAAAAGATTTGCTGAAAAGAAGGTGTTTGTGAACAGTTCAAGTTCACTTTCTGATGAGGAAAATGAATTTTTTTCAAAATCAAATAAAGAGTTCTTTGAGAAAAGAGCTTCACATTATCAGTCTGAAGGCACAAGTCGAATTGTTGATACTCGAACATGTTTCAGATGTAATCAAGTTGGTCACATTGCACGAAAGTGTACAAATGTGAAGCCTAAGACTGAAAATGTGAGTATTCAAAAGAAGAAAGTTGAGGTAAAGGGTAAAGTACCAATCGTTGTTGAGAAAAAGAATGAGAAAAATGACAACATCAAAATGAAAAATGAACCCGTAAAGAAAGTGGTAATAAAAACGACAAGTTGTATAAACGGGTTGCATTATCTCAACAAGTTTGGAAACCAAAAACTGAAATGAAAATTTCAACTTCTGAAGTGAAAAAGGCTGAAGAATCAATTTCGGTTGATTATGATGCAAATTTTCCACCTTTGAAGGCTGAAAATTTCAAAATTCAAATTGCGAGAGTCAAGGTTACACCTAAGGCTGATGAGGCCTGGGTAGACACCATGTTCGAATAAGCAGTTTGAATTGCCGGAGCTTCCTGGATCGCGAAGCATGAATCGGCATCTTTATTGTAGTTGGTTAATTTGAAGTTTGTTTTTGTGCAGGATCTTCCACAACTTGTATCCAGATGGATCATGGATACTGGAGCATCTCGACATATGACAGGGAAGACTGCATTGCTGTATGATGTGAGAAACATTAATGGTGGTTACGTAGGATTTGCTGGTCATGAAGGTGGTAGAATTGTTGGTGAAGGAACGTTATCCAATGGGATTGTGACGTTTGAAAGAGTTAACTACATCACCGAGCTGGAGAACAATCTGCTTAGTATCTCGCAGATTTGTGACAATATGTATACTACTCACTTCACTGATAAAGAATGTTTGATTTTGAAACCTGGTTTTCTTGTTCCTGAAGAATGGATTATCATGAGGGCACCTAGAGTGAATGATTTATATGTGTTAGATATGTCTGTAGCAACTACAACTACTGGTCAAGCACATTGTTTTGTGTCTAGAGCAACTGAGAAAGAATCAAGATTGTGGCACCGAAAGATGGGGCATATACATCTTAGAAAAATGAATCATTTGGTGCATAATGATTTGGTTTTGGGTGTTAATATCAAAGGTTTTCATCTGGAAGGGGAGTGCATTAGCTGCATCAAAGGCAAGCAGAAGAAAAAGTCACACCCTACAAAGCAAGTCAATTCAGTTTCGAGACCGCTGGAAAGACTTCACATGGATTTGTTCGGTCCTGTGAATGTCAAAAGTATTACAGGAGATTACTATTGTATTTTTGCATTTTCGTATATACAAACATTTTCAGATTTCAGATTTTCGTGGGTTTCTTTCTTGCAAACGAAAGATGAAACATTTGACATTTTGATGGGGCTGTTCAGGAAGATTGAGAATTTGTACCAAAGGCGTATCAAGAGAATTCGAAGTGATAATGGTACTGAATTCAAGAACAGCAAGATGGAAGAATTTTGTGACGAAAGAGGTATTTTGTATGAGTTTAGTGCTCCGTACACTCCGCAGCAGAATGGAGTCGCAGAACGCAAAAATCGGACACTAATCGAGACGGCTAGAACTATGCTAGCAGATTCAAAGTTACCGATTAATTTTTGGGCTGAAGCTGTTTCTGCCGCATGCTATACGCTCAACAGGGTTCTCATTGTCAAAAAGTTCAACAAAACATGCTTTGAGCTAATCAATAATCGCAAACCGAATTTGAAGTATCTAGAACCGTTCGGGTCACCCTGTACGGTTATAGAGCCTCATGGAAAGTTTGGTCCGAAGAGCATTGAGGGTATATTTGTTGGTTATGCAAATCCGATGCGACGTGTCTTCGTTCCAAGTGAGAAGCGGATTATTGAAGCTGCAAATGTTGAATGTCAAGGTTATACTATGCCGCCACAGAAACCTGGTGATTCATGGCGTTATCATTATGACAAACTTTGGGATTCGTTTGACATGAGAGAAGAATCAGAGGATGATGAAGATTTCTTTGTTGAGTTGGATATTTTGCGTGAATATGAGTCGCAGCTAAGGTTCCCAGCTGAGTATTCGAGGAGACCACGGGAAACTTCCAATGACGATGAAGCAGGTCCAAGTAATGCTGGTGAACATGATGATGTCCAACAGAATGAAGTTGCTCAGGATAATCAGTCGGTTCAGAATGATAATCTAGAAGCTGAAAACATGCCAGTATTTGATCATGGTGATTCAGATTCTGAGGGGGAGCAAATTCAGATTTCAAGTCAAACAAACCAAGTTGGTGAACAAGATGCAGAACAAAATGTTACTAATCTGGAGGGAAATGTAGATGTTCCAAGCGAAGTGATGCCGCGAACTTTTTCATATCATCCAGAGGAGTTGATCATAGGAGAATTGCAGACAGGCGTTCGCACTCGAAATCAGATTGATAAAGGGCTTACATGTTTTTATACAAAAGTTGCTCCTTTGCAAACTGAATTCTCATTGAGTTGTTTTATCTCGCAGGTTGAGCCAAGAACTTACAAAGAGGCGCTTACTGAAGACTCTTGGGTCAATGCAATGCAGGAGGAATTTAGTCAATTCGAGAAATTGGGAGTGTGGAAGTTAGTTGATTTGCCGGATGGTCAGAGAAAGATTAACACCAAGTGGGTGTTCAAGTGCAAGAGGGACGATAGAGGAGTTGTTGTAAGGAACAAAGCTCGACTCGTTGTTCAGGGATTTAGTCAACAGGAGGGGATTGATTTTACCGAAGTCTATGCTCCTGTAGCACGACTAGAGGCAATCAGAATTTTCCTAGCATTTGCGTCTTGGAAGAACTTCGAAGTTTATCAGTTGGATGTTAAATCGGCGTTTCTTTATGGGAAGGTTAAAGAGGAGGTTTATGTCGGTCAGCCACCGGGCTTCACCGATCCAATCCACAAAAACAAGGTCTACTTATTGGACAAAGCGTTGTATGGTTTACACCAGGCCCCGAGAGCCTGGTACGAGACTTTGTCTCAACACCTACTAGCCAACAAGTTCATTCGTGGAAAAGTGGATGCCACTCTCTTCACTAAAGAGGTTGATGGTCATCTTCTGATAGTTCAGATTTATGTGGACGATATAATTTTTGGGTCGACAAATGAAAATCTATGCAAAGATTTTGAATCAGTGGTGAAGCAAAAGTTTGAAATGTCATCAATGGGGGAGATGAAATTCTTTCTGGGTTTACAAGTTGAACAACTTCCTGAGGGAATTTTCATTCATCAGTCAAAGTATGTTCATGATATTCTAGAGAAATTTGGGATGTCAAGTTCTACTCCAGCTGCTACCCCACTTGCAACAAATCATGGGATTCACCCAGATCTCACCGGAGAGGGCTGATGAAACGTTTTACCGTTCCATGATAGGTTCTTTAATGTACCTAACTGCTTCACGTCCTGATATAATGTACCCAATGTGCCTCACAGCAAGATTTCAGTCTAACCCGAGAGCATCGCATTTGATCATTGTGAAGAGGATATTGCGCTACCTGAAAGGAACTCCTTCATTGGGGTTGTGGTATCCTAGAAAAGGCGACTTTACGCTCGAAGGGTATTCCGATTCGGATTTCGGATGCTACAAAGTCAATTCAAAATCAACAACTGCAGGATGCCAGTTCTTTGGTCCTAGATTGGTTACCTGGCAGTGTAAGAAACAAACGTCTGTGGCGTTATCTACTTGTGAAGCGGAGTATGTTTCTGCTAGCAGTTGCTGCTCTCAGATCTTGTGGATACAGCAACAGATGCGCGACTACGGTTTACAGTTTCTTAACACACCTCTTTTTGTTGATAATGAGTCCGCTATAAATATAACAAAGAATCCAGTACATCAAGCTAAAACTAAACACATAGAAATTCGTCATCACTTTATTCGTGATTGCTTTGAGAAAAAGTTGATACGAATTGAGAAAATCCACACTGACGAACAGAAAGCTGATTTACATACCAAAGCTTTTGATAAAAATCGGTTTAAATATTTGTTAAAACTGAATGGTATGAAGCTTCTTTCGGTGTCGGATGGAATTGTGGGCGTTGATGAAAGTACTGTTGCGGATGAAGACGAGAAACAATCTGCAATGGTTTGTCGATTTTTTACTTGTTTTGGTATTTAGGGGGAGTAGATATTTGTATATAGTTTTTTTTTAGAAAATACAAAAACAGTAAAAAATGCAAAAATACAAAAACATGATAAAATCTGAAAAAGAGCTTGTGTATATAGGGAAAATGATAGTACATCAGCTAGACGATTACAGTATGCTAAAGATTTGTAAAGTATAAATGAGTTAAACAGTCTCACTGATGATGTGTCGATAGGTTTTCGCACATTTAGTAGATTTATTTGGGATATAAACCTAAATTTCAAACTTGTGAATTCGTGGGGAACACTACTTGGATATATAGGTAACCCCTGAAATCTCGTTTGAAAGGTCTCATAATCTGATATACTAGGTCTTTATACTCAATGATGTCTGGGGTATTATTCCGGGACTTCTGCTGAACGGTAGTTCTGACCTAGTCCCTGGATAATGCTTTCTGCAATGCTTGAAACACAGCATTAAACCCTCAGCATGCCGATGAAACAATAAAATTGATAGTCGCTGCTGTTGTAAGCAAAAAGATCCTCTAAAGGGGACATACCTTAAAGTCGAAGCGGATATCTCTCTGCGTATACGGAAGTATCGATCTGAGATCCCTCGGCCCTCGCATACCTAATTTATATACAGATATCATTGTAGTATACTCACCTATAAGACTGATTATTGGGATTCTGGATACGGGAGTATATTCAAGAGGTGGGACACATGAATGAGCTAAGTTCTTAATTCATCTAAATCGTATCCTGAGTAAATTGAAATTTGTATGAAAATTTAAGATGGATCAGTATATCGACAATCGAGATGAATTGTTTAAGTCTGAGTATGAAATGAAGCTTAACGGTACTTGTGATTTGTCTGAAAAGCTGATATGATTCCCTGACACGCTCGTCAAAAATATGTTTGTAAATAGTTTACTTTTTTTACTTTCTGCAATTTAAGTTTTCTGTATTTCATTTCTTAGTTTAGAACACTTTGATAAAATCCAAAAAGATTTTATTTCTGCTTTATTTTCCGATGAACCAAAGTGGAGAGTTGATTGTTGGAATTCTCAGATGATTGAAGCAGATGCTGGAGATTCTGGACTGAAGAATGAGGAGAGCTTACTTTAATGTAGTTTGAATTGTTTGAAAAGTCAAAAACAAGTTCATTAACTTGATACTTGTTATTTTCAGAAAATGTTTGAAAATTGTTGTTTTAAAATCAGTATTGTTTCGTCAAAAGATCAACCAAGGTCATTAATTTGGACTTGGTAGATTAATCAAGTGATCAGGGTCATTAACTTGGACCTGAATACTTGAATGGATTGTTAAAACTAATTGAGTTTGTGATTTTTTGTTGGAAAGATAGAAATGTAATGTTTATTGGTTGAGTAACAGGTTTGGACTTCATTATTCCCAACGGAAGCTTATTGTCGAAGCTTGAACCAGATATCTCAGATTCTAGCATATCGAGAGGGGGAGTCTATGAAAGGGGGAGTCTGGATCAACGGTCAAAGGGTAGATTGAAGTTTAAAGTTTAAAGTTTGAAGATAAAGATTGATGAGAGTTTTTACAATGTTTGAAGATTGTTAAAGACAAAGACTTGAAGCCAAAGATTTCATCGACATCCAAGGGGGAGTCTGTTGGTGCACTAAATGTCTGCTGATTACGTCATAATCAAGTCTTGTGTCTAGATAGGTTGAATGTACACACAACTGGGTCTTAATTAGGGTTTTTACATGTTTATTTTGTAAATTTCGCTTGAAAGTGTTCTTGTGTAATTCAAGCTAAATCAGATTTAGCTTGAACAGGTTCAAGCGAAATCAACAATAGAGATTTAGCTTGAACAGGTTCAAGCGAAATCATGATTTGGCTTGAACCAACTCAAGCGAAATCATAAGGTTATAAATAGGTTGTGTGGTTCATTTGTTAGTAGAGATGGTCATTGTATGAGAGACAAAGTGCTGCCGGTTTTGTATCAGAATACGTTGTAAAAGCACTAATATCAATCAGAAAAGAAGGATTAAAAGGATAATAGCTGTTATGACTTTGTTTATGTTGATTCCGCCTTCATACTCAAAGATGAACTGCCTTAACTGACATTTAAAGGTCGTAGAACAGTCCAACACTAGTCTTGTGCAGAAAATTGACTAAATAATCCTGTATGCTTTCCCAAGTGTTGGGAATTAAAAGTGTTACAAAAAGATACATAAAAACACTAAACGGTATAACTTAGCACTTTAACGAACCGGTATCTAACCGAACAACCAGACACTACCCGAAACACCAAAATAATGCTAGAAGCATTGTTTTTATTTTTTCTGAACTAGTTATGGTTCCCGAACATTATAACACACTATATTTTGACATAGCACCTAAACCTTTAACTAAACTACTTATCTTCTAACTAGACTAACTAAATACCATTACAACCTAACTAAACCAAACCCGCCCCCCCCCCCCCCCAAACCGGTTGTGAAGTGGGACCCCCACACTATGATTTTCTTTAATTATTTAGGAGAGATGTTATGTATAAGAGGAACATATGGACCAAAGGATTTAACAATGTTGGAAGACTTCTTTATAAACCTTTAGACTTCCACATTCTTATCATTCACTCAAACTCAACAAACTTCTTTCTCCCTTCTTCTCTCTTGATCGGCCGAACCCAAACCCAACCACCATCAACATCATTCAAGTTTCTTCTTCCATATTACTTGCATACAAGGGTGATAAAGACCATACAAAGGAGCTAGGAGCTTTCGGATTATCAAGGACCTTCTTCGTTTGATATTAACCACTCATTTTTCATCTTGAACATCCCTAGCTTAAAACCTAGTAGTAAGTCTCTTGAATCCATATTTATTCCATGTTTATGGTGGTTAAAAGTTATATTAAGATGATATCTCAAGAACACTAAAAGATCATAAACAAAAGTCTTGAACATAAAGCTAACATGATGATGAAATAAGATGAAATCTTGATAAAATAGAGTTGTTTTGTTATGTAGTTGATTACTTGATGCTTGCTTGATGATTACTAGTAATATGATGTTGAACATCATGGTTGAACTTGTTAAAGTATGATTAAAGACATGGTTTAATAAGTTAGAGATGATTATGTGCTTTCAGGAAATAATCATCTTCTAGTCTACACATGAACTTGAAAGAAAAGTTATTTTCTTGAAAAATAATAAATCAAGTGAACTTGTGATCTTGTAGATCTAAAACTTGTGAACGATTTTCAAAGAAGAACCAAGTTTAAAAGGATGATTTTTAGAAGAACATGGTTTTTATTAAACCAACACTATTTTAAATAACAACATAAGTGTAGAGATACTTTTAACACAAGAAGATGTTATAAGTAAACATTTTTGTAAATTATATTTACAAGTTGGGAACATCTGAAAATCCTAAGAATGAGATTTTTACAAAAGTAAACACACTTTAGAGGGTAACTAAACCCACTAAACACCCCACTAAGTTACTACGCGTTTTTATGAAAAACCAAGTTCATGTTATTATGTAAGGTGCATTGTTTTTGCACTTGACTAGTGTAATGTTGTGTGGTAACTTGTTGTTGATTGATTGAATGATTTCTGAAAAGAAAATGATATGCTAATTAGCATGGATACCTCCATTTACAAAGGAAACTCTGGCGAAATTTTCTAAAATTCCAACACTTAGAAAATATTTTCTAAAACAAGTGTTACAAGTATATTTTTAGCTTTGTTTTCAAAATAAACTTCGCCAAAGGTTTTGTTACAAAATACAAAGTATCGGAGGTTGACTTTTACAAGTAAAACGGATAAATATATATTTAGAATATATATTTTATATTAGAACACTTGTGTGGATACTTGTTTATTTTGTGAGATAGTTATATTATTTTAGAGTAAAATAATGTAACTTAACAATATAACTTGACATTTGAACTGTGTGGTATGTGATAGAAGTAATGAGTAAATAAACTGTACGTAGGATACGTGTTATGCATGAGGAACTGATTGTTATCTGTGCCTTATTAGGACGTGCTTGATTTCCTGATTATTTGAGTAATTAATCTAACCGAGCAAACCGAGGTGAGTTCACACTTTCTACAAGGCATGGGATTCCCGGTGATTTGGGAATGGGTTAAGAAACTAAAATGGAATCTACATATCCCCCTTGGGTAGGATATGTACCGCCATCCTCCATAGGTAGGATGCCAAAATTAATCCTGCGTATTCTCCTTGGGTAGAATACGCACGTTCGTCCTCCTTGGGTAGGACAACAACCTTAAACTACTAGCCAAAACTCTATCACCTAAGTCCCTCATTTTATATCGACTTAATCGCCGAGGCCGATGGCGAGCGGGTCATTAGTTAATAGCGCTATTAGGTTTAACAAACCTCACACCATGCCGTTCGAATGGGCATGAACTAATGGACTATGGCAAACTGTCAATGATGATAGACATTGACGTAGGGCACAACTATTGTTCGTCAGTTATCGATATGGTAACGGTCTAGTGGTTCACATGGGGAAGCCCCCACTGATCATGGATATGGTTTGGGTAATAAAGAAGGAACAGGTTAATCATACTTTCAACTATGGGGTAACCCCCACGGCAATTATGCCAACGAAAGACAAACCATGTTTTCAGAAATAACTTAAAACTAAACAACCAACCGTGAACTCACTCAACTTTTTTGTTGACTCGTTGTTAGATGCCTTACAAGTCGTTAGATGCTTATGGAGCTTGCACGAGGAGGAAGTCGTTTTGGAATATGGATGTTATGTCCCGTGCTAAACATTTAATCCTTATGAACTTATGAAACCTACGTTTCGGACTTTAAACTTATGAACTATGGAACTTATGTTTTGGGTTTTTTTACCTTCAATGCTTCCGCTGTTTAATTTGAACTTGGTTAACTAGCTTTGGTCACCAATTGTATTGTGGTTGGTTTTATTTACTTAACTACGTTGTTCAATATGATTGGTGGCTCGATCCTGGTCATGTCATGCCTCCAAGCGGTGATACTCCGCATGGTGGATTTTGGGGGTGTGACACCCTCCTAGTGGTGACAGAAATATATGTGTCCTCCAATCGGAGGACATTTCACTTTTGATGAATGGCAATCCGATTAAGGTTTTTATGTTGCAATATGATCGATCACCTTTGTCTGCTGATTAGAAGTTATACACTGTTAACTGATTGGACCTCCAAAAAATCACATTAACTCTTTTATAATAGTGGCCAACATTTCAGTTCTCTCTCTTTTCTTATTAGGCCGATTGAAGTTAGTGGACTAATTATTATCAATACAATTCACATGCAATCTCTAGACAAGAGCTGACAACCATTAATACTCTTCACATGAACTTGACTTTATCAGATCACTAAATGAAATTGTCTGACAAGTTTATAATCTCATTGGGTCGTTCATATGAAATCACATGGACTGCATGTAAAATAGAATGGTATAATTGGGCCGCACAACTGAACGTAATGTAATCATGAAGTGGGCCGACAATACTGTTGAAACATAGAATGTGATTGGGCCTTTAACTTTGATCGGATGACTTTTAAAAAAGAAGTGTATGACTCGGATACCCCTCCGATCGGCGGGCAATCTGATCGTTGCAGCTGAGAACAAAAGACAAATGTGGTAAGGCTTGGATGGTCATCCGATCGGATGGAAATTCGAGTGGTGAACATGAATATCAAAAGCTAACAACTTTAACATATTCGGACAGAAAAATCTCGATTTCTCTCAAAATGTTTGGAATTTTGATCTAAAAATTTGTAGGCTTATATAATGATGATTTTCGCACAATATATCCAAAAATCAGCCAATTTTAACCATGAAAGCCATGTTAATTTTGTCTTTTTCTGTCAAAAACATGAGAAGATAAAAAGATGAAGAAATTGACAAATCTGATGTGTTTTTAGATCTGAATCTGCTGATTTCTTGTGCGAATGATCCGTGCAATCGAGCTCCTACTCTGATACCACTTGAGGATCGGTTTTGACTCCCGAATGATTGCGTATGACACGTGTGACGTGCAGAATCCATACACGTGCGTGGACCGAACACACGAACGTACTATAATCTGTGATCCGATTGAATAATCTGAAAAGTTTCAAGTCACGTGAATCACCTTTTGCCTTTCTCTCTCTGATATTTCCACGTGTTACCGGTGGGCCCGGCGGGGAGTATCCTGACGTAATTGATATCATCATTGTCAATACACACAATATATTAGCACAGCGGAAGGCTTGGTGAATAAATACTATTACAAACCATAATGTCCGAGTGTCCAAATAAAAGAATATACAGACTTGGTTGTAATAGAGATCCACAGGTGGATCATAAAATAAAATACAAGAAAACTGAAATAACAGACTACAGGTATCTAGGGATTTGCAAGATCATCTTATTTGACACCTAGTAGCTCTAGCCTATTTACGTGAGGTACCTGTCAATTAGTCTTTGGAAAATACGTCAGTTTACACTGGTAAATACAATTAACCGACTCATTTGAAAAGAGTTTATAAAAATTGATTTAAGTGCACAAGGCACAAATCATTTATACTTAGGACAATTATTTAAGATAATCTTGTATACTGTTTTAAATGTTTGCCATACATATGGGGCCGGTTTGGAAGCCGGCCATGATTAACCGATTCACCACTATAAAACCCACAAAGGAGTTATCCCCAACATGTGGGTTATTTAGCATTTGCATCTGTCAGGTGTATGCCTACACCCCGTGCATAGCTCGTGGCCATTTTCAAAGGAAATGAGCTGAGGATATCCAGGACACGGTCGTATTAACCCTCATTGTTTACATTATCAAACAAAACAAATTAAACGGGTTATGTAAATTTATTAATCACAATCCGTTTAAATGATTTCATACCCGACCAAGCGGTATTATTATAATACCGTATCCCAAGCCCGTATAATGGAAAATAAGTTAAAAGTATATACCTAAGCTAGATGGAAGCCGTATATTCCTAAAGCCTTATGAAAGTACCTTCTCCCAAAGCTACTCAATCTGTATAGAAGGTTTATTAACCTATTAGGATACTAACGGGTCTTTATTTAAGTCAAAGACTTAGACCGGTTAGTTTGAAAGATACTTTACGGTTCTAAACGCTAGATTAAGCGGACACCGGAATAGAATATGGTTTAGACCCGACAAGTTTGGATACTTTTATAATATGGGTAAACTAAACACATTCTGGATTTTGAAGATTTAGTGATAAGGTTAAACCCGTTTCGGTTATTTTGTGTAAACTAGTTACATAAACCGATCCGAATGCATAAATGCATAACGGGTAGCCGAATGAATTATATACAGGTCTCATATGTTATTATGCTTAGAATGTGCTAATACATCAGTAGGATGTTAACATATATGCGTAAAAAGTATTTAAAACCAATTTAAGTCCCGTAGGGGCGTTTTGGTCATTTTAATGTTTATAAAAGAGATTTTATAATAATCTGAGGTTCTGGTCTAAAACATTCAGTAAAAATATTTATTTTATCACATTACATCAGTAAGATATCATACATATGTGAGGTTTACCATTTATGACCAAACTATGCCCCGAAAGGGTATTTTGGTCATTTCACATATGCTTTTAAGGACAATTTTGAAAGTCTGAGTTCATAACTTATACTTACTGTAATAATATTAAATTTTATCTAAAAATTTAGTAGGTAACAAATCTTAGATGTTAAATATGTTTTAAATCAATACTATGCACCTAATTAGCGTAAAATCGCTAATTGACGATAATTTAAGTGTTTTATGGAAATATGAGATTTTGATCAGTTTTAGTTGTTCAAAATAATTTATTTAATGTATGAAATCAGTAGGAAATGGTTTGGCATTCAAATCATTTGTTAATCTCATTTTATGCATAAAAAGGGTATTATCGTCATTTACCGAATTATACAAGAACTCTATGATATGATCAGATTATAATCTGATCAAAAATTCCAAAAATCCCTAAAAATAATATCTTAACAGTAGGTAATGAGTTTTGGGTCAAAACCTATGCTTAAACATGACTTATGCAAGATAGCGCAATTTAATTAATAAAAAGCTTCAATTTACAACTTGTTATTATCTTGTTCTAAATCAGCTATTTTACGCTTTAGCTTAGCAACATCTTCAATGTAAGAATTTACAACTTGTTGTTTAAGTTCATACTGTCGCTTAAGCGTATCAGATGTTTCAGAACGATGTTTCAATCTCGATTGAACAAGTTTCATTTGACTCTTCTCGTCTTCATATGATTCTTTTGTGATATGATATGCAAATTTTATTGAATCATACTCCTTTTCATTTCTTGAAAAGAGTTTTCTTTTTGCAAACATTCTTCTATCATTTTTGAAACCTTTTCTTTCAAAATTTCATTTTCTTTTTCTAAGCTCTTGCATTTTTGTGTTGTCTTTTCGTTATTATCTTTCAAAACCTTTTCATTTTCTAACATTTCTTTGCATTTTTTTGAATTTTTTTTCAATTTTAGTGAATTCTAAGTCTCTTATTCTGAATTTTTCATCTTTTTCAGTACAAGCACTGCACATTTCCATGCATTTCTTGCACTGTTCAACATTTTTGTTTAAGACTTCAGAATCAGTTGAAGTATTTACCTCGGTGATTGGCACTTCAGCTTTCTCTTTTGTCTGTGTCTGATCAGCTTCTCTCTTCTGTTGTCCTTCACCATCATCAGCACCGATCACTTCAACCAAACTTCCCAACTTCACATCATCTTTGTTCTGCTGTTCTTCAGTAACAACTTCTTTTTCTTTCAAAACTTCAACTTTCACTTCCTCAGCAGCCTTTTTCAAATCATCCACCAAACTTTCAACATTCTTCTTCATCCTCTCTTCATCTCTCTGTCTTAGACTCGCTGTCATGACATCTCTGATGATTTTATCCAGCTTTTTCTCATAATGTTTATCTTTCGCAACATTTGAATAGTACTCGTCGGATAGAGGGATTACTGCTAGAACGTCGTCAAACACTACTTCCTTTCGATGGATAACTGGTTCTCCTTTGCTGTTGACATAACATTCTCGTTTCTTGTCATACCTTCCATAATTTTTTGCTTCTTCATATTCTTTCTCCATTTCTTCGATTCGATACCCAACAATACATGTTTCTCTGTGTATCTTCTATTTCAGAATCTCTTCTTTTGTTTTCTCTTTCACAATAGCAACACGTGCACTATGTTTATTCGTTGATACAGTTTTGCCATGTTCTGTGAACGTGTAACCGACAGCATCCTCTTCTGGAAGCACTTTACTCCAGTCATACCCTTCATCATCTTGGATCACAACACATGCTCTTGACTTCTCTTTCTCAGAATTATCTTCAGTTTGTTTCAACCTTGGTGATTCCTCTCTATTCCTGTGATAGATCGCTTTTTGATAGTAATCGTCTTTAAACGGATTAGCAGTTTCTCCAACAGTAGAGTTTCTACATTCTCTTTTAAAATGACCCTTTTTCTTGCATTTGAAGCAGATCACTTTTGATTTGTCGAATCCCAGATTTGTTGATGGTCCACCGATTGATTTTCTGCCAGTAATTTCCATGAACTGCTGAGCTCTTCGAATGCAGCTTGCGAAACACCATCTTAGATCAATGAGTTCCATATCCTCTGGATCTATCTGGTCATAATCTTCCTTTGTCAGTTCAAAATTTCCAATTTTCCCAGCTACCATATCTTTGTATGATTCCAGAACTGATCCCAGAAAGCTCATTTGTTGTTTAGCCACGTTAATGCTCATTGCTAGAGAATTCTTTAGCTTTAAAGCCATGTTGCAGATAATTTCTTCAGATTCTTCAGAGTTTGAAGTTGTGGAAGATGAGTGATATCCTGGATTGTAGCTTGATGAGCCTTTCTGTGAGTCTTTCGTCTTTTCAACACTATATGCAGTCTTTGGTGATTCACTGACTGTCACCGAAGGTACACTGCCCTTGTAGTAAAGACCGACATTCTGCTGATGCGAAGAACTGCTCATCCTGTTTTGCTTTTGCAACTCAAGCTCATGACTTTCTATCTTTTCTATCAAAACATCAAGTGTAATTGTATCAAACAACACATCATTTTTCAAAATAAACACAAACGTTTTCCACTGATCAGCTCGTGGTAACGCTTCAATGATTTTATCAATGATTTCTTCACGGGTTTTTGTTATTTCAAACCTATCAAGTTCAATTTTAAGGTGACAAAATCTTTCAATCATTTGTCGTACAGATTCACCTTTGAGACCATCAAACAAATCAAATTATTTTTTAAGTAAAGCTATTTTGTTCTTTTTGATTTGTTTACCCCCCCCCCCCTCAGCTTTAACCCGTAATGCTTCCCATACTGATTTAGATGAACCGTCGTGATTAACCAATGCGAAAATGTCATCTCTAATCGACTGTTGGATTAGAGCAATCATTCTTTGTTCATATGATAAGTTCCTTTTGTCATAAACAAATAAGCTATTGAGTGGAATTTCTTCGTTTTTATCATCGACTGGTCTACTGTATCCGAATTCCATGCAAAACCAGCTTTCGTGCGCATAAGCTTTGGCCCAGTTGATAAATTGTTCTTTCCACCATGTGTAATCTTCAATACTGTCGAGCTTTGGTGGTTTCGAATGAGTTCCGTAGAAATTATCATGATTAATATTTTCAGTCATTGCTTTCGATAAGCTTTTCGGTGTGACAGTCGATGTTTCGGAAGATTCGGACGTGAACGCCTTGTAAAACGTGTTGTAGAATTCTTCAACCATCTTTTTCGTGTGTCTCCCTTTGAATTTGTACTTCGTTTATCACCTTGAATCTCCTGCAAATACACAAACAATCTATCAGTTTTAAACAAACACACACTCGGATCGGATGTATATCCGGTCGGACGGGCTCAACGAAAAGTCAATAGGATGACACTAATCGGATCACTTGGATCGGGTGGCAATGGATCGGATCACTTGGATCGAATGGTGATGGATCGGATCACTTGGATCGGATGGCAATGGATCGGATCACTTGGATCGAATGGCGATGGATCGGATCACTTGGATCGGATGGCAATGGATCGGATCACTTGGATCGAATGGCAATGGATCGGATCACTTAGATCGGATGGCAATCCGTATGAATCACCGTTCGTCAAATATTGGGCCGTTACTTTGAGAATGGATCGGATGACTTTTGTGAAACGGATTTTGATCCGTTTGGATGGTCGTTCGTCAAATAGCAAATGTAATGGATCGGATGTGTTTGGGATCGGATGGCTATCCGAGAGCTGACAACACCCCTTTAATTGGAAGGCTAACACTTGAACTGTTATTGGGCCTTCAAACATTGATTGGATTTGACTTATCAAAGAATGGCCGACAACTATTGACTACACGTGAATATAAAATTAATACTCTCTTTAAATGATATCAGATGCACATTGAACTGTTATTTGGCCAAAAGATTAATGAATCAGCATGTAGAATTGGATCAGATCACTTTATGTTATCACCTGGATCACTATGGATCGGATGGTCCTTTGATCGAAGGACCCTCCGAGTGGTGACAGAAATATATGTGTCCTCCAATCGGAGGACTTTTCACTTTTGACGAATAGCAATCCGATTGAGGTTTTTTTGTTGCAACATGATCGATCACCTTTGTCTGCTGATTAGAAGTTATACATTGTTAACTGATTGGACCTCCAAAAAATCACATTAACTCTTTTATAATAGTGGCCAACATTTCAGTTCTCTCTCTTTTCTTATTGGGCCGATTGAAGTTAGTGGACTAATTATTATCAATACAATTCACATGCAATCTTTAGACAAGAGCCGACAACCATTAATACTCTTCACATGCACTTGACTTTATCATATCACTAAATGAAATTGTCTGACAAATTTATAATCTCATTGGGCCGTTCATATGAAATCACATGGACTGCATGTAAAATAGAATGGTATAATTGGGCCGCACAACTGAACGTAATGTAATCATGAAGTGGGACGACAATACTGTTGCAACATAGAATGTGATTGGGCCTTTAACTTTGATCGGATGACTTTTAAAAAAGAAGTGTATGACTCGGATACCCCTCCGATCAGAGGGCAATCTGATCATTGCAGCTGAGAACAAAAGACAAATGTGGTAAGGCTCGGATGGTCATCCGATCGGATGGCCATCCAAGTGGTGAGCATGAATATCAACAACTAACAACTTTAACATATTCGGACAGAAAAATCTCGATTTCTCTCAAACTGTTTGGAATTTTGATCTAAAAATTTGTAGGCTTATATAATGATTATTTTCGCACAATATATCCAAAAATTAGACAATGTTAACCATGAAAGCCATGTTAATTTTGCGTTTTTCTGTCAAAAACGTGAAGAAGATAAAAAGATGAAGAAATTGACAAATTTGATGTGTTTTTTGATCTGAATATGTTGATTTCTTGTGCGAATGATCCGTGCAATCAAGCTCCTACTCTGATACCACTTGTAGGATAGGTTTTGACTCACGAACGATTGCGTATGACACGTGTGACGTGCGGAATTCGTACACGTGCGTGGACCAAACACACGAACGTACTATAATCTGTGATTCGATTGAATAATCTGAAAAGTTACAAGTCACGTGAATCACCTTTTGCCCTTTCTCTCTCTACTTTCTCTCTCTAGCTCCAAAGCTCCAAATGTGCAAAATGGCAAAAGTCCTAAACTAAAACCCTAACTCCTCTATTTATAGGCAAAGATTTATAAGGAAAGTTTCCTTATTTACAATAATGACACCTTGCCCTTTTACCTAAATATTACAATATAAAGTTATGTTTTCTTCTGTTTCTTGCTACGGACTGGATTGACGGAGGCGATAAACATTACTGCACTCACAACAAGTCAAATTCTTTCTTTAGCAAAGATATTTTGTTTTTCTTTATCTCTTTTCCACCTTCAGCCTTCATTTTCAGCACCTCCCACATAGATTTTGACGTTTCATCATGTTGAAGCAGACAGAGAATATCTTCTCTAACCGATTGTTGTAACAACGTAATCATTCTTTGTTCGTTAGAAAACTCTTTTTTATCAGGAACTTTATACTCTTTAATTGGAATTATTTCATTTTTCTTATTAGTTGTTTTTTCATATCCAAATTTTAACATAGACCAACACTTATAAGCATATGCTTTAACCCAAATCTCAAATCTATCTTTCCACTGGTTAAAATCTTCGATATTCATTATTTTCGATGGTCTTTGATGATTTCCGTACACATTATCAAAGTTCAAACTTTCTAAAATAACATTTGAAATGCTTTTTGGTGTGGGTGTCATTTCGGATGTGAAAGCATTGTAGAATTCATTATAAAACTCCTCTTCCATGATTTTGAAATGCTCGAATATCACCTGCAAAAATCAACAAACACTTAAACAACTTTGAACAATTATTAAGTTCTGGATTCGCGCGAACGAAGGATTCCAGGTCCGTGCGAACTGACTCTTGTTGATTCGTGAATAACACAACTAACAAGATTCGTGCGAACCAACTCTTGTGGGTTCATGCGATCTGACACTGTTCAACTCAGACACTTGTTCAACACCCCACCCATGTTTTTCAAGGTTTTTCAACAAATTTGTTACGCTTTAGCTTGAATTTTGTTCTGAAACTTTCAAGGATTAATCAAAACGTAAATTCGCACAACATGTTCAAAATTTAGCCAATTTTAACTGTGGATTCGACGTGAATCTGAGTTTTAATTTTGAAAAAAAAAGTGTAAAAGAAGAATGAGTAGAAATTGATGAAATTTGGCTCTGATTTGGATGAATTCAGCTTGTTTCTTGAATCTTCAATCCTTGCAATCAATCTCTGGCTCTGATACCACTTGAGAGTGCGTGTTAGGATCGATTCCGATGTTCTGTTGATTGGTTAGATCTCGTATCTTGTGCGGAATCCAAGTACGAGAATGGATTGAACAAGAACAAGTAATTATAAACTGATTTCTATTGATTATGTAACAGTACAATCCTGTGAAATAAATTGGACAGAGCTTCACTACACAAGTCCACAAAAGTTACAAATGAACAAGACATAACACTCCTATATATAGGGTAACCAGATCCGCACCAGACACTATATATGAATGGACATCAGTATGCGCTAATGGACTTATCTGCGAATCAGCTTCTTAGTGCGGATCTAGTAGATCCGTGCGGACCAGGATAGGTGCATTCATGTGAAACCCTAATATTGTAACATCCGTCAAAATGAGCTCCCAAAATCCGACCAGTTTTGAAGCGAACCTTCTCTGAATAAATACGAATGAAATTTATATTTTATTTCATTTTATTTTACCCTTATACATATTAAAAACATGATTAGTTAGTTTCAAATATAAACAAATTATAATCATTAGCTCGAGCTCAAACTCTCATAAGTTAATCGATCGGGCTCGACTCGCCTGCACCCCTATAATATATATAGTATATTTAAAATCAAACGTTACAATTTATGTTGCTCATTCCTCGAATTATGCATTCAACTTCATGACCATCACCATCAAAAAAAAAGGTGAAATTCTATGGTCAAGTTGGTGGAGCTTTATCTTGAGTACAGTACACATCCCAAGTTTAAATCTTGTAAAAAGGTCAAAATGTACCTATAAAACCTACCAACAATCACCACTCCACCAAGTTCCTATATTGAATATGATCAGTAATAATGTAACTTATGTATTCATACATTTGAATTAATTTTCATTTTGCCGCCAAAAGGAAACAACAACGAGTTCCCATATTTTCTCTTGATTGAAGAGTTCTCCTTTGAAAAAAAAAAAGAAAGAAAGAAAAACAGTTGCCGCCCATTACAGCGAATAACCAGCCAATGTCGACTTCCTGACTTCTCGGTAATTTATTAAAACCCGCGTTTCCATTTTGTCGATCAACATGAACCTAGACTCTATATTAGAGGACCCGGGGTGGTCCGTTATCGACCCCCATCACTCGTGATTGAAAACCAAACACCGGCGCCGCCCCTATGTATAACGCGTTTTACATATAACGCGTCAAACGGAGCACGCGTTTTCAAAATTTGAAAATGGAACGTTGTGGGTCATTTTTTATTAATAAAAACAGTTTGCATTTATTATTAAAAAACAATTTACAAATTTTTTATTAAAAAACAGTTTACAGTTTAAAAAAAAAAAACAGTTTATAGATTAAAAAAAAACAGTTTACAGATTTTTTATAAAAAAACAGTTTACAGATTTTTTTATAAAAAAACGGTTTACAGATTTAAAAATCTTGTGTGAGCCGCACAACCATCTCGACGAACCGTTCAAGTCAATCGTAATTCAACAAAAACGCGAGATTTGTGAAAACCTTTATATATACTTCATATCATTTAACCATTGTTAATTTATAATGTAAAAAAAATAAAAAAATAAAAAAATTAGTGAGTGATGGAATTTGTACAAGTGATGACCATTTCCAGCAAAAAAGGTTGTGAGTGATGGAAATAATGGTTGATGACATGGCAGAACCTAATTGGATGTTGTGAGTGATGGAAATGGGTGTGAGTTATCCCACCCCTACCCCCTTACACCCATACAAATCAATCACGAACCGTTGTTGGTTGAACCTTACACCCTCACATATCCACACCCTCACAAACCCACACATCTCGACACACCTCTCTCACTCTCTGTTGATAACACCACCGGAGTTACGTATTACGTCGGAGCAAACGGAGTCGTCGGACCTGCAAGTGGCCGGACAAGTACCGACGCCGGAGTTTACGGAGACCACGAGGGAGTCTCCTTATGAACGTATGTAAACGAGGAATGAAGCCAGCCGGAGTTTACGTCGGATCCAAACCTTCATTGTTTCGGTATATCTTCTTTCTTTCAATCAACTCAACTTGTCTCCTTTCTTTTATAATTTAGAACTACATTCTTGATTTGTAGTAAGGTCATGGTTCAGTTGGTTTATTTAAGTGAAGAAGATGAAGTCGGTAACATCGTGATCAGTATACTTATTTTTTTTATCAAACCGATTTCTTATTAATCCCTTGTTAATGATATGCTCGATTCGATGTTAATACTTGTATAAACAAACTGAACCTTATGTAAACTATCACGAGTCAGTCGATGGTTTCTTTTTAAAACATAGAAGATATCACCTCGCGTCCTATCGGTTTAGCTTTCGTTAACCTTTTGTTTCTCTTTCGGTTCGTCGTTGTTCTTTCTTTACTGTCACAAAAAAAAAAAAACTTATGAACTGATAATGTATTAATCCACTGTCACAAAAACTTATAAACTGATGTATTTGAAGTTTGTTTTATTATAAGGAAGAAGCTGACTAAATAATCTAATGTTCAATATAAGTGATAAGTTACTACGTTAATGTTTTTTTTTTTTTTTTTTTTGATTCATGCTTCAGTTAATAGAATGGTGGAAACCTACTGTAAAGTAGGTGTTTTGTAATGTCAACTTAAATTGAAAACTCAACAATATTTTGCCACTATATTTCAAGGAAATCCTTTTGACTCAACCAAGTTTTTTCTTAAATAATTAGGTAGTTGCCGTTTAGAAATTAAGTTATAAATATAATTCGTTAAATTACTAATATGGCCCGGATGATCTGAGTGTATTAGTTCAATAACCAACCACATATATGATAAGTATAAATATGTTTTATATGTACCAAAATCAAAACATATTAATTAGTTTCAATGAGATTTATCTACAGAGGTTATATATATATTATTTTTGAACACTAAATATTAATAGTGGGAAATATTATAATACATAAATAATTAAATTATGAACCATTAAACATTAGGAATATCATTTAACTTATATTAATGAGTTCGTTATGTGTTATTCTTAACATCTAGGATAATTGCTCTTGTTCGATATCTTGGATTTTCCCAATCTTACTCGTACGTTACTTACAAGAAAACGCAAACGCTAATAATCTCAAGACTCCACCAACTCCGCTCGCGGTTTACGTATAATTCCTATGCAAAACTGTGAGTATACTCAAACCTATTTTTACTTTTAAACACTTTGGGTGCAACATGTATTCT